>CAUYLG010067099.1:0-55290 GCA_963573385.1 Cacajao melanocephalus
ATTGTGGAAGGCACTTTGGATATTCCTCAAGGATCTGGAACCAGAAATACCATTTTACCGAGCAATCTCATTACTGGGTATATACCCAAAGGATTATAAATCATTCTACTATAAAGACACATGCACATATATGTTTATTGCAGCACTATTCACAACAGCAAAGACTTAGAACCAACCCAAATACCCATCAATGATAGACTGTATAAAGAAAATTTGGCACATATTCACCACGGAATACTATGCAGCCGTAAAAATGAATGTGTTCACGTCCTTTGCAGGAACCTGGATGAAGATGGAAACCAACATCCTCAGCAAACTAACACAGGAACAGAAACCAAACACTACATGTTCTCACTTACAAGTGAGAGTTGAACAATGACAACACATGGACACAGGAAGGGGTACATTACACCCTGGGACCTGTCAGAGGGTGGGAGGAAAGGGGAGGGAAAGCATTAGGACAAATACCTAATGCATGTGGGGCTTAAAACCTAGATGACAGGTTGATAGGTGCAGCAAACCACTATGGCACATGTATGCCTATATATCAAACCCGCACGTTCAGCACATGTATCCCCTAACAAAGTGAAATAATAAAAAAATAAATATAAATCATTCTACCAAAAGACACATTCACTTTTCGTATGTTCATTCCAGCACTATTCACAAGAGCAAAAACACAATCAACCTAAGTGCCCAACAATGGTAGATTGGATAAACAAAATGTGGTGCATATACATCATGGACTACTACACAGCCATAAATGAGGGAAATCATGTCCTTTGCAGCAATATGGACGTAGCTCCAGGCCACTGTACTAAGTGAATTACACAGGAATGGAAAATAAATACCACAGATTCTCATTTGTAAGTGGGAACTAAACATTGGGTACTCAATGATGTAAATATGGGAACAACAGACACTACAAACTACTGGAAGTGGGAGGGCAGAAAGATGTAAGGGTTGAAGAACTAAATATTGAGTATCATGTTCACTACCTGTGTAATGAAATCAATCATACCCAAAATCTCAGCATCATGCAGTATGCCCATGGAACAGACCTGCACATGTACCCCATGAATCTAAAATAAATGTTGAAATTATAAGAAATAAGACTAATTTTATTACACAATCTTCAAAGAGATTTAAACTGAAGAGTTTTAGTGCACAGTCTTATATTCCAGAAACAATGTTCCCTAGAGGAAGTATCTAAATGTTTTTGTTTGGTCTCATATTGTCAAAAATATTGATGTAATATAAAAATATGCCTAATACAGTATTGTTTAACAGAGGCACAGAAAAGTATTCCTACTCCTTTACTGTTATTTTTAGATTTTTTTAAATAGCTTTGAAGAGCTAAAAACCATATAACATAAAACTCTCCCATTTGAAGTATTCACTTCAGTGATATGTTGATATACTCATAAAGTTGTGTGGCTACCAATACAATCGAATTTCAGAACATTTTATTCATCGCTAAAATAGATCCAGTAATGCTTTAGAATAGGACTCCCTCCCATAACCTTTGAAATATCATGTTAGTGAGTAAAATTTTTGATCATAGCCTTTCTAATCTCTTTAAGAACCAAATTCTCTTGCTCTTTACATTGGGTAATTAGTTGTTGATCTCTGGATGGGGCAGAAATTATGCAGAAGCATCTGAGATCACATTTTCAATCAACGAAATAGAATAAATACTAAAAGAAGGAGTATGATCAGAGTCTCTAATCTACTTCAAAGCCAGATGCCACAAGTACATTAATTGAGAACTTTTTTCTCAATACAAATTCCTTTACAAAATATGAGGGTATTGATTTGACCAAATTATAAAGTTTTATGCTTTCTTCTCAATTTTTGTTTATTTTTAGTAATACTAATGGTATCAGAGAGGTATATAGTGGTATAAATACATTTTTTTCCTAAGGTAACATATGTTGCACACCAAGTATCCAATATCCAATATAATGTTGAAAGAAAATTTATTTTAAATTGCTAATCTTACAAATGTCTGAACCTCTCAGGCAAGAAATGTGGTATTAGCAACACTGTTAGTACTCTTACCGTTTCCTGATATATTATGCTAATTTTTCAGGCTTCTTGTAAAGCATGAAATGAAGAGACTTTGGTACAAAAGAAAGCAGCGCATAATTTCCCTTACAGTATTAAAGTTACTGCAATTAAGTTGTGTGGCCCATTTTTTATAGTTCTTGAATTAAATTACTTCAGAATCTTGTTTTTCCATAGACAGGAATATGAAGGACCAAAATATGCCCTAGCTTATATCAGGAATCACCCTGATTATAGATATCAATCCCTACCTAACCTGTTATTAGTAGATAATAGTTTTTTGTGTTGCAAAGTAAGTATGTACACTACTGACTAACTGGTAATTTTTAGATGAAAAAGAACCCTATGCAATTATTGAATAGCATTATAATATTCTGCAACCACTCATCGAGTTTGTGATCCAGTGTCAAGCGATCAAATTTGTAGAGAGATCTCATTGGCTAGATCTAAATCAAAGAGGGGTTGAACCTAGGTAGTGAGCCTTCCTTGTAAAGTCTGTAAAATTGAAAGAACATTTGAATCTATTCTCTGACTCTACTTATGTGTGAAGTTGCTTACGGAAACTAGGTCCTACAAAAGGTACCATAGTGCCGTTCAAGTAGAAACTGTAATCTTCATTTCTACGTATGTGATGTCAAAGAGTTTTAAACTCAAATGTTAGCAAAAGAATATGAATAGAAAACCAATAGGTATGATTGCATGTTTTAGCAAAATCATGAGCAAATTGAAATCAGGTGTGCAATTTACACCAAGGTATGACTAAGTGTTCACAAAGCAAATTAAGGATAGTATCTTTATAGCTATCATAGCCAAATAATAACAGGTGTTTGCTAACATGCTAAAACCATAAGCCAACACAAAAGAAAGATAGATTTACAAATCTAGATGATA
The DNA here is from genome assembly GCA_963573385.1 of Cacajao melanocephalus. NCBI lineage: Eukaryota > Metazoa > Chordata > Mammalia > Primates > Pitheciidae > Cacajao > Cacajao melanocephalus. Next base: position 2,959 of record CAUYLG010067099.1, read on the forward strand.
ATCATCACAATCACCGTATTTGGTCATCTGGATTTTGTTTTGTGGATGCTATCTACCCCATGCCACTGTCCACTTGATGTTAAGATCTTGACGTTAAGATGCTCAATGGAATGATTGTCTGATTCTTGAGTGTTCCTAAGAATCCTTCACTTGAAGTTTGTGGCTGTGAAACTTTTCCAGAGATATGAGAGTTGTATGTATCCTTAATTAAGACTCAACGCCATGGAGTTTTACTGCTATGCCAATTGTTAACAGTATCCAATAAAGCTTTTTTCTCCGGAATTTTAGGGTCATTTAATGATTTCCAGACATAACTCATAATGGAGAAGGTGATAAACTGCAGAAGGAACTGATAATGTTTTTTAAAGTCCATGGTAAGATGTAGGCCATGAAAACTGAAGTGTCCCAGGTAAAATATGTGTGGTACAAGTTATTTTGTCTTACGCTACAACTTATTTTCTCTATGAGCATTTCTTTCTAATTGCACAAATTCTGCTACCTAGTGTAAGGAGGCTTTTCCCAAAGTTTCCCAGAACTAGTTAATAGGAGGAGCAGGTTGCATAAACAAACATATTAAGTAACCATTATATTAAACAAAGATGTAAACGTTAATTTTCTCTAGGATTTTTTGTAAACCGTAATATTTCAAATTTCATGGAGATTATCAATTAGGGATGAGTAAAAGTGTTTCTAAAATGTATTTGACCATAAAGTATACTTCATGGAGAATCCTAGGGGATAGATAATGAAAAACAGAGGAAAATAGTTCTGTGGTTTGATCTGCTGTAAACTATCCTCAACTTATCCATCATTCAAGACCAGCTCAAGTCCTCTACAAAGTTCTTTGAGATTATTTTGGTCCACATCGACTTCTCCCTGAAATCATTTGCCAATATCATTTGGTTCATTCATTTTCTTGTAAAGAAGAATCAATTTAAAAGAGTAATTTTCCACTGATTGCAAGTTTCTTGATTATGCTGCATTGTTTAAGATTTTACTCACTAATCTGGATGCATACGGCATAACATTCCATCTCTGTTCACAGACTGTCTTCTACAGCAGCGGTCCCCGACCTTTTTGGTTTTGGTTTGGTGGAAGACAATTTTTCCACAAAAACTAGGTTAGGGGATGGTTTGTAGGTGAAACTGTTCTACGTCAGATCATAAGGAGTGTGCAACCTTAACCCAGATCCCTCACAAGCCCAATTGACAATAGAGTTTGTACTCCTGTGAGAATCTAATGCCACCACTGATCTGATGGCGGAACTCAGGTCATAATGCTCACCACTGCTCACCTCCTGCTGTGACTGTGAGGTCTGGTTCCTAATGGTACTGCTCTGTGGCCTGGGGGTTAGGCAACCCTGATCTAGAGATTTCTATTTGGAATTTCCTGTCTCCGTATTTACTCTGTTTTCATCTTTCAGATGCTCACATTTTATTTATCCTTTAAGGTTCAGTAGAAATCCATTTTGTATATGAAACTCTTTCTCACCCCTAAAATCTCTAATCAGAAATTAATTTCTCCATGTTTAAAGTAGCAAAGCCGGGGGTGCAAAAAAAAAAAAAAAAAAAGAAAGAAAAAGAAAAAGTAGCAAAGCAGTTATTTCTGTTCTTAGATACATATTATTTTGCATTTTGTTGGACAAACAGCAAACCTAAGTAGGTTACCAGTGGTAGATGAATAAGTAGTGGCTGCTGTACAGACATACTTGTTAGTACGTTTTTCAGGGTTTACTTTTAAGCTTTTCAGATAACATCATAGAGAAAAATTAAGCTTTCTTTCCCCAATACTTTTTTGTTAGTATAACTGCCCAACTGGTTCTCTTTGCGTGCTGTCCAGATAGAGCCAATTTATCAAGACAGGGGAATTGCAATGGATAAAGAGTTTAATTTATGCAGAGTTGGCTGAACAGAAGACCAGAGCTTTATTACCCAAATCAGTCTCTCTGATAATTTGGAGACTGGGGTTTTTAAGGATAATTTGGCAAGTAGGGAGCCAGGACGCGGCTTCACATCATTTTGGAAAGCAATAATACCAAAGAAAAATTAACAGAAGAAATTCTGGCACCTACATCAGTATTTTTGAGTTAAGTATTATCTTTCACATCATGGAATTCACTATGAAACCCTCCTGGAATGTAAGTGGCCTTCCTACAAATACTAAGAAGAAAGAAAAACAGAAAAAACATGTTTAAAATCAGGTAAGTATTAGCCAATCATCACCCAAAAGTAATTCATGAGAAGTCACTGTGGTGCACATATTAATAAGGCATATTCCTGAACCCCGGCCCAAACCTAAGGTATCCAAATATGTATATTTTCAGTTTGTTGGAATTCATAGGCAAATAGAAAATAATTCATATGTGTACTCCAACTATAAGCAGGACACTGAAGATTGTGAGGTTAAAAATTGGTAGAAAAACTTTACATGAACTGAAGTAATTAAATTAATACCCAAGAAGTATAAAAGAATGGCCCCCAGGTGCTCAGGCAATGTGATACATCATTCAAAGATATGAATTTCTCAAAATAAACAATGTATTTCCTGAAAACAGCAACTGGCATAAAAATGGCCTATTTGGCACTGTCCAAGAAATGCCAATTAAGTAGCACGTTAACCTATATGATCAAACTATCATCTTGAACAAATATAGAGATGTGAAAAATCACATGGAAGGTTTGTCATTTAGCTCTTCAGTCTTCCTAAGCCTAAGGCTGAATTTCTTAGTTTTCTTTCCAGCTTTATTGAGGTATATTTGACCAATAAAAACTGTATATATTAAAGGTAAATTTGAAGCTGAACCTCTATTTCAGATTTGGGCTAAAAATATCGAGGCTTACATTTGGTGCTCTCCTAATAGTTTATTCAGCTTCCTTAGTATCAGTGCTAGAGATACAATAGTGAAACAGAAAACAATAGACTCTTGCTCTACAGGATGTTATGGTATAGTAGACAAACTACAAGTGAATAAAGCAATAATGAATGAATTGATTATTAGGCAACAAATATTTTGGATTGAAGTCAGGTAAGGGAAGTTCTTGCTGAAGAAGAACCTAAAGAATGGGCTAAAACCTAAAGAATGAGAAGAAGCCAGCCAATATTATGAAAATGAGGTTGTAGACTATTAATAGTTTAAAAATGTGGCTTCTGCCATTTACTGAAATATCTGCATGCAGGATGACATGACGAGAGTAGGTACCAGACAGAAGCTGAGTGACTTCACCTCACTTCTTTACACAACTGTTCTGTGGATTCTTTTTGTCCAAGAGTTTACCTCAAGATCCCACTTCTGCACCTACCTACCTTTCCAGAAATTGTTTTGAAACAATTAAGCTAGGAGGCCTTCCTACTCACAAACAAATAAGCCTATAGTTTAATTTAAACAAGTCTTCATGTTCTTAAAACAGGAACAGCGAGAGAAAACGAGGTAAAATATAAATTTTAAGAAAGATTTAAATATACTGTACATTATTTAAAATATGAGGTCACTGTAAATAGATCACAACTGAAAGGAGACACAAACATTTGAAAAGTAAAAACTGTACATTATTAATTCACTTTTAAGCTTTTATAATTCTTCACATCGCATTTATTAAGGGGGAATGATTATTTTATTCACAATCCCCTATTGTTGATAATAGGACCCCTCTCTAGCTCCCCACAACTCACAGAGATGTACAAATCCATAACATTTTACCTATATATTTACTAGGTTTGTATATATATCCCAGGGACTTCATGAAAAGTTTAAGGGAGATAAGGTATGATAAAGTGAAGGAGGGCTTTTATGCCAGGCATCACCAGACAACCACTGTCAACAAAGTAAGGATCTTTGGCCTTCCACAGTAAGTGTAAACTTAGCAGTTTCCCAATTTTTACCAGTATTCTTACGTTTCCTGTGCTTCATACAATTTAAGACTTAGCTGTGGTCTTCAGTCAGTCTTGGATCTTTCATTTTGCCTTCTAGGATAAAGCATGCCATGTGGTATTTGAAACAGAATTTTAGGGTCTGGAACTTTTCAATGAAAAGTTTTGTATGGTCTACAATTAGACTAGTCCACACAGAGTAGTGGTTAAGAACACAGACTCTGGGCCTAGATGGCTTGGTGAGACATTTCGAGATTGTTCTGTATTAGCTGTGGTACTGAATCTCTCAGTTTTGTCAACAGTGAAGTAAGAACAATTACAGGGTACACTTCACTATCATTTATGAAACTTAAATAAGATCATATTTATAAAGCACTTAGAACAGTGCTATGTAGGTGATGGTAAAAATATCAACTGGGTGACTTTATGTTGACTAACAGAACTGGCATGAGTTTTAGCACCTCAACAGAGTGTGATACTATTTTTTTAACCTCAATATAAAATCAGTTATCTCTAATTTTCCATCTAAGTCATGATTTTACTGTTGAACTACTAAAAACCATGAAGAAATGTTCACAATGCTACTAAATACCCCCAAAACAGTGGGATATCAATCAGGAAAACTAAGGCTTGTACAAGAATTGTCCATATCATTTGTGCTCTAATGAGCAAGTCATTCACTCTTCCACATCAAATAACTTATCTGTAAAATATAAACTAACTATTTTGACTGCCAACTTCCAAGGAGACCAGAAAAATAATTTGATAATCATGTAGAGTTGGATTTAATACCTACTTCAGCAAATAACAGTATCACCTGGGCAGAGCCTTAGTAGATTTTAAAAGGAATAGGGGTCAGGGAGAAATATTTATAGAGTTTGTAGATTAACCTATAGTGATTGAAGTGGACTTTTCAATGGAGATCTGAATGGGGTTTGGCAAAATCATGATACAATGGTTTGGGATTAGTTGACACAGTGAGGTGGGATCTTGAAGTCAGTCTTAAAAAGGGAAACAACTCCTCGATAAGCAAACAGTTTGCCTATTAGAGAAATACATTGCTCTGAGAAAGGCGCTGATTGCCCAAATGAACAGCAATTGTCTTGAAAAAGAAAACGATTTGAGCAGTCTACTTCCTGTATACGTTGATTTTTAGCAAGTTATTGCAGCAAACAAGATATTTACTGGTTCACCATCTATCTTACCTTCCTGGGCACCAAAAAGTCACACTGATGAAAGAATCCTTAGTTGTTAGTCTGTATGGATGCAGAGCCTCAAATCTCACTTTTTAAAAGAGGAAAATAACTCTAGAAGGTAGAACCACATAAAAATAACAGAACTGCAGTATAATGAACTTTAGATATCACCTCATTCATATCAATCTTATTACACTCCAATTGATGGTGAAGAAGATGAAACTCAGAAAAAGCAAATGATTTCCCTATACTCTATCTCTAGGGTGACACAGTCATGTCACCCCCAAGTCAAGATTCCACTGGTGCGTCCCTGACCTCATTATTTAATCAGAAGACATCATCTAAATTTAAGCACACCACATAATGTTGCAGCTCTTAAGGATTCATTTCTCCCTAACCTCCATCGAGAGACAAGCTTCAAAATATTTATCTACAAGAGAACGATCAAAAGTAAATTAAATGCACAGCTGTGTGCAAGTGGAGCCACATGCATGTAAACTTATCCAACAAATCAAAAAGATTTTAGAAGTCAGAGAGTTAGATTAGTAAAATTTGCATTCAAACTAAACAGAAAAATTTTCTCCAAGATTTTATCATTTTTTCACCAACTAAAGATCTCATCAACATGCCAAAGTTTGGTATATTAAGGAGCTTCCTTTAGCCCCAAGTTGCCTGCCAGCAAAACTAAGCAATTTGCACTTTGGCAGACTGTTTTACAAAATTATTACAGCAAGGAAAATTCAAACCAGTAAATTTGCATAATAACATAATAGTTAAGTTTCCATCTTGATGATAATTAAGCTGATTATAAACAACCATCTACTCTTAAACATATACTTAAGGAAAGCCCAGCTTTTCTTTCATAATGCTGTTATTTAATGGGACCAGAAATTCATTTGATTCTCATCAGTTCTTCCTTAGACTCCACTGTAGTATCTGTGATTAAAATATTTCTATCTGAGGTATTTTTAAAAATTTGCTGTTTGTTTTTTAAACTTTGAATGACTGATCAAGAAGTGTTGAATAAGACACACTTTATTCCCCAGAGAGACCTCACACATAGCAGTTAGACATAGGGCTCTAGATTAGCAGGTAGGCTGAAAATTGTTTTCTTAATCATTAGCCATGTGACTTTGGAAAACTTACTTACTATTCTCCCATTTCTTACCTCCTTCATTTGTAAAATGAAGCTTCTATTGAAATTTTACATGAGAAAATACATGGAAAGCACATAAGTTTTCAAAAAATGTAAGTTATCATTATGCATATTAAAAGCTTTTGTAGCAATATAAAGTAAGTCTATGAAAAAGAGTTTGCCAGTTATGTAGCACGTTATACTGTAGTATTGTAAATTCTTTTTCTAAAAAAGCTCTACAACTGTTTTAAAAGCGCTACAATAGACCTGCTACCAGTTTCCTACTCTAATAAATGGAGCATTGGTATGTACAATTCAAACGTTTTCTGTAGGTAGTTATGAAATGAGTCAAGTATCTGTCCTGTTGGTTTCTACATTTACTTTTATGAATATATTACTTATTGTTCAAAAGAGCTGTTATCAATGGAAGCACACAGTTTTGAAAATATCACTTACTTCTGGAGTATAGTTTACAGCACTGATCTCCTGATGAGCTAAGGACAGCGGTGAGGTCCCTGGCTTCATTGTCATTTAAGACCTCCTGAACTTCTCATTTTGGCATTTACTAGGTGATATATATTAGATAAAGTGTGTGTTTCTGTGTGTGTGTGGGGGGGGTATATGTGTATACGTATATAAAATTAATCTTTATATATGCATATAATATACATTTTTATATGATTTTAATACAATATAAACTGTAAGGGCATATAAGAATAAGCTATAAAAGAATATTTTATATCTTTTGATAAAAGCCACTAAGTCATTTTGGCTTTTTCCCCTGCCATATTTTAGTCTATTTACTGGTGCAGACACACACACACACACACACACACACACACACACACACACACATTCACACACATTCTCAGATACAGTATTCCATCTGAAGAAATAGGAAAAATTAGGAATTCCACCTGAAGAAGTAGGAAAGGTTCAGACTTCTCTTCTAGAATTTTTTCTTTTACGTCAAAGAAGACAGTAATAGCTTTAAGAAATAAAGTCCATCAGCTTCCCTGAGCTGTACACATGTTTTGAAACACCCATTAGCACAGCTAGAAATGAATTTTAGAAAGGCCAATATTATAAGCAACTAGAATAAATGTCAAATCTGTAGAAGAATTATGATAAGCCACTAAAAAACAGTTTATTTCACCTGAGTCTGACATTGTACCTGAGCCTGATTCTTTGAATTTCTAGATAAAATCATTTAAAATTCCTAGGTCTCCTTAAACAGTAACATGGTATTCTCAATTATATTCTTATGGGGATAAACATAAAAATGTATATTACAAATCTTAGAGCAAGATGAAAAGCAATAATGTATAAGGGGGAATTTGAAAGCCAACTGCTTCCTGCAATCAAAGTACGATGTATCCGAATTTACTTAGAGTGAGCAGGTCTACGGGATCCACAGCGGGACTTGCCATTGTGTTCATGGGATCTAGAATATGTGTCTGGAGGAGTTTCAGCAATGACCCAATTACTGAAAAGATTAAAAAACACAGATTACAGTCCCACCTTGCTAACGAAACCATTTTGCTTTCTGAGTAATGACGTATTTGTGTAATTTGGAACAGAATGTGGCAGTGATACATGAATTCTACCTTTCAGCATTCTCGCAGTCAGATGAGTAGGCTCTGATAGCACTGAAATACAAGTGTAAAGACAGCATCATTTTTATTATAAAGGTAATAATCTATAGCTACATACATCCAGCAAAGCAAATCAGCTTAAATGGCCACATTATGTTTTCCTTAAGGGATATTTCAATTGCCTCTGGCAATATTTAAGATTTAAATAAAGCCAATAAAGGTCAGTTTTCAGGGCCTAGGAAGACTAACAGCTGTAGAATGCTTCTGAAAGCTATTACTCTTAACGATAGTATCTTTGAGTTTCATTTTAGAAAAAAAAAAATACTTTATGTGGTGTAGTGTCTTGAGGTCTCAGTCACATCACTCAGGCCTTAATCCCTTGATTATGCAAAATGTTTTTTTAATCTCACTCATATTTAAAGACGTTAAACTCTATTTCTTGATGAGTCAAATAATCGCTTCTTTGGTATTTTGTGTGCTAAATGGGGATAGACTTGACTAAAAAAAAGCAGGAAGTGCTGGATTTTTAACTGAAAATGAGCATTGCTTTTCTTCTCTCAGGTGCCATTTACTCTAACCAGTGAATATGAAATGTATCACATAAATGCAAAGACTAGTGTTAAACCTTAGTCTTTGCTATTGCAGTCTTCTAGAATTTTCTAAACTTGAGACTATCATACAGCTTCAGTATCACTAAGATACAACTTCATTATACCTCTCCGTTGGATTGTCATGAGATTCTGGTTATTGCCCCATTGTGTCAACTGCAGTGAATTCACTGTATTTGTGCTACCTTCCAGAGACTTTGGTTATTTGACACTGAAAGAGCCAAAAATAAAAGATTACTCCACAAAAGAAAACTATCAGTGGCTTTCATTTTCAGTAGCCTAAATTATTTCTACTTTCCTTTGAAATGGATACATGAGAAGGTGGAGTTGTGGTTCTTAAACTTTTATCGTTCCCTAGGCATCCTCCGACAACCCATGGTATGACTTCTGTGCTCATTCTCCACCAAAATACTCCCAGAACAAAAATTTCGGAGCTTATATATTTAGGATAAAAGTGAGTCAACAAGTCCTCAATAAGGTAGGTCATGAATTTGGTTGGGACATGCTAAAAACCCAATTACAGATTTAAGAGAAATTTATTTTGATTAACCTTTCATTACTACCAGAATTTCTAAGAATATTTTCCACTATTTGAAGTTGGAGACATGCAAACTAAATAGTTAATATGATTATTTAATAGAGAAAAAAATGGCAAAATTAGAAAGTACGAAGAAAAATATAAGACAAAATTATAATAGATATATGGCTAATTGGAGTTCTCATTAAAAAAGTGGAAAAAACAAAAGCTAATTGCAAATTGACAGATGGTACAAATACTCCCTCCCCTCACCACACACATACAACAGGGACAGGGGAAGGAAGAGACTTCATTATAATTAATAATTGTGTTTTACTAGGAAGAAACTAAAAGATGTTGAAATTTTCCAGACAGAAAAATGGTTTGTCAACTCTAGTATACATACCTGGAAGAACACTATATAGCCTTTAAAAATGGTGTCTAAAAGGAGCAGTTAGTCAAATACAAGACTTAAAGCCAACAAGTCAAATCAGAACTGTAGATCTGTCAGTGAATATACATGTGATCATCATCAGTTCATTTGACCATTATGGATCCTAAAAGCAAATAAAATTTATCCCAATAATTGTGTTAAGAACTGAAAATACCACATAACAATAGCATTAAACTAAGATTCAATAGACATGGGTTGTGGGCTTATGAATATCTTTATAGGCTATTGGTGCTTGGGCAATTACTTTATGTCTCTAAGCCTTGGTTCTTTATATATGATACGAGTAATGTAAAGAATGAATGTTTTTCCTCTCCCAAACATTTATAAAGAAACAATATCATCCCTGCACCAGGCCATACACACTTGGCATACAATAACTTTTAATTGTATTAAATTATAGTATTATTATAATTCACTTTAAGAATTGACAAAGGAGAGATAGAAGAAAGAAACAAATATGATAGAAGAGGTCAAATTTGAAAACCTGTGTGCTCTTCTTAAAACCAAATTAAATCACAATGCACATGGCTTATTTTGACAAGTATGCCAAATTCCTTCAACCAATAATCTGAAACTTGTTATGCAACATTGAAATAACATTGTGCGTCCCTTTTAGATCTTTGCATCTATACAGCAATATATCTACTTTAGAATCTACAATAAAAATAAAATTCACTAAGCCAATAACATTTAAAATGCTTGCCAGAATCCAATTATTCTTTCTGCATCCAAGATGTTAAACTCATTATTACAAGCCTTGATCCTCTTGTAATACTATTAGTGAAGCTCAAAATTTTTATCCTGTAGCAAAATTCTTTCTGATAAGAAGTTGAAGTTGATTGAAGTCAACGGGAGTTGGGTATGAGCAAATGCTGTCAGTCTTTAGTCTCAGATAAAACCATTTCCTCTCCACCGGAGGAGGTTTCTTCCCTGCTTTCATCTTAAGGCAAAATGCTGAATACTGAAGAAGCAAGCCTTCATCTAACCTTGGCGATTAATGTTTGGACAACTCGCTTGGATTTTTAACAGAGTTTGGATTTGAATTTTGCATAGGGTCAGCCAATCTGTCAAAACCAATAATAGTTTCCTTTTCACAGACAGAACATGCAAGTGAATTACCTCAGGTCCTGACCAGTGCCTTATAGTGATGTGACTTGTGAATTTTTAGTACTATCTATGTTTATGAAGAATATGTACTGAAGTTGTTACCAAAGATAAAAGTGATAGAATTGAATAACACTGAAAAAGTACAGGAAACAACAATAAATGGACCCAATACCACATCATGAGATGAATTCAGGCTGTTTTTCATCTTACATTTTCGTTTCCTAAAGGATCTACAGAAAGGAATATACACACACTCTTACTAATATTGTGGAAATTTTTTTTTCCTAATAGAAAAATTCAAAAGTTGTCTACTTATCCTTTATTTTTTTTTTACAAGGAAATCCTTTATTGAAAAGACACAAGATATATAAATTGATGGATAAATTAAGATGTGTTTGTTTTCTGCACATCAGCTGAATAGGTATATTGATGTATGGGGGTATGGACTGGGAATAAACAGAAAGAGAGCATATGTGTAAATATATTCAATTGAACTGCAGGATTTCTTCCCTTTTCTATCATAGTCTAAGTCCCTGAAGTAACCCAGGACCCTACTGAGGGCACGCACACCTAATCTCCAGAACACTAAAGATTGCTCCCAGCCATTACTCATTATGCCTCAATTATCCTCTATCATCAGATTATGAGTTTCTTACAATTCACAACTAAAGAGAACTGTATTAGTCTGTTTCATACTACTATGAAGATTATACCAGAGACTGAGTAATTATCAAGGAAAGAAGCTTAACTTACTCACAGTTCTGCAGACTTCATAGGAAGCATGGCTAGGAGGCTTCAGGAAACAAACTCAGGGCAAACGCGAAGAGGCAGCAAGCACATCTTGCACGGCGGGAGGTGAGAAGCCAGACAGAGCAACTGAAGGCGGAGCGGCCAAACACTTATAGAGCCATCAGATCTCATGAGACTCACTATCGCGAGAACAGCATGGGGAACCACGCCCACAATCCAATCACCTCCCACATGGCCCTTCCTTGACACATGGGGATGACAATTCAAAATGACACTTGGGTGTGGACACAGAGCCAAACTGTATCAGAAACATTCCCTCTTCTGGCCCCCACAAAAAAATAGCTTTTAGAGTGAGAAAGAGCCATTATTAGGAAAGCTGTGTCTTCCAAAATCTTGGCAATTAAAATTGTACTTCTTTCCTGAGTTTCCTCGCATTAATGAGTGATTCTCAACCGGTGGTTCCTAGACCAACAGTACATATTGGAATTACCTGTGCACTTGTTAAAAATGTAAATTTTCAGTCAAGTCCTATTAGTCAGAAACTATAGGATGGGCTCAGCAATTTGTGATTTAACAAGCCCTCCAGGTGATTCTGATATCTGCTAATATTGCATACTACTGTCTGGTGATAGATCTGACAATTAAAATTAAGTGGATGAGGCTGGGCACAGTGGCTCATGCTTGTAAGATTAGCACTTTGGGAGGCCAAGGCAGGTGGAACACTTGAGGTCAGGAATTAGAAACCAGCCAGGCCAACCGTGAAACCCCATCTCTACTAAAAATACAAAAATTAACCAGGCTTGGTGGTAGGCACCTGTAATCCTAATCCCCACTACTCAGGAGGCTGAGGCAGGAGAATCACTTGAACCTGGGAGGCAAAGGACACAGTGAGCTAAGATTGCACCACGGCACTCTAGCCTGGACAACAGAGCTAGACTACCTCACAAAAAAAAAAAAAAAAAACGAGTGGATGCTTGGGATAAGGAAGAATGGCATGCAATCTAGGATAATGTGGTGCAAGCAACAGAAACCTAACTCAGAAAGGCTTAAATAACAACGACAACAAAAATGTCCATACTTACAAACGATAAGAAAATTTGAAAGCTGGCTAATCTGTTGGTTCAACAATACAAGGACCCAGTTTCTTTCCATTTATTATTTCTGCCATCCACCTTCATCTTGTTTTTTTGCCTTCAGACAATTAAAAATAATAGCCTAAGGTTGAGACATGCAGATAACACTCGTGAAAAAGAATAGGAGGAAAAATCATGTTAATGGTTTTGTCTCTAGTAAATGGAACTACAGATGATTTCTAGTTTCCTGTATTTATCATTCTGTGTATTCAAATATATTACCAAAAATATGTGTCACATTTATACTTACTAGAAAGAGAAAAAGGAGGAGGAGGAAGATGAGGAGGGAAGGGAGGGAGGAAAAGAAGGGAGATAAGATAAAAAGAGGATTTAAAAAATCCTTCTTGTCTCCTATACATTTCTCAGTAATGTAAATATATTATCCTTGGCCTTCAGTAAGCCCTGTGGAAAACTGCTAGTATAGCCTACAGGATACAAAACCTAAATCTATGTACCTATGTTAAAACAGACTGAACACTAGAAACTGTAGAAACTGAAAAATGTTTGGGCCCTGTTCCTTTTCACTTTGGGGATTTATTTTTATTTGAATATTCATCAAACTAGTGGAATAATCAAGAATAAAGGATTACTTGCAAAAATTTTAATTTTTACACTTACATTTTATAACCAATGGTCTTTTTTTATTTATACCGAGATTATTTTACACTCTTATTTCTTCTGTTTTGAGATATAACGAAATTAGCTTCTAGATAAGCCTTTATATATATCTCATGCAGCTCAGTATTTATGTTCTTATATGTCAGTTATCCAGCAGGATTTCTCTAATAATAGAAAAGAATATAATAGGCTAGTAAATAGTAGAAAAAAAAATAAAGAGACAAAATATGCTATTCTGTGTTTCATATAGAAATAATACCTTCCATTAAATTGTGATTTCATTAGTTTAAAAAATAGCAACTACAAAACTCTTTTCATGTCAAAGACAAATGGTGGTGACATTCCATAATTAAGCAAAGTACAATTATGTCTTCTTATATTTCATGGCCCATTCAAGAAATTCTCTGATTCAAGGAGCTGAGGGTCTTATGAATACTAGATAACAAACCTTTCTGACTAAATATGTACTTGATTTAAACATCAGTTCTCATTAAATGACCGGGGGTCAAATCTTTCTATAACTTGTTATCTTCATTCAGTGCTCAAAAAACTCTTTGATATTGAGCAAAACACAATTTTGCTTGAAGTATAAGCATAAGTCATCTTCTGCATCATTTCTAGTTCTCAACCACAGACACTTTTGCTACTGGTTGATCTGCATGGTGATGTTCTGTATTACTGGCTGGAATTCCGAAAGGTGGTAGAGGTATACTGCTAAAGTAGGACAAAACTTGGGAACACTCCAAATTTTTCCTAGATTTGGAGATCATCACTGTACATCAGCATTGAAAAAGCTCTGAATAGTTCTAAAGTAAAAGACATAATTGAATTCATTTGAATCAGAGTTTTTGAAATTCAATTATCCTTGGAAACATTTATAAACAGAAAACATTAATATATGACTACGGTAACTATTCATATCCCAGATAACTATTCATATCCCAGATACACCTTTATATACAGAAAACATTTATATACGAATACAGTAACTATTTATACATGAATATAGTAACTACTCATATCCCAGGTAATTACCATTCCACACACTTTGTAGAATTTTGTTTTCAACTTTACCATTACTTTATAAAAAAGTATCCACCTTACAATAAAATGGCTTGTAGTGACTTAGTGTACTTGTTTTTCAAAAGGTTTTCAATGTACTGAAACCTTCTAAGTGACATCGTCTTAACCGAAAGCATGGACACTCCAATAATTGAGTTTCATATTCTGGGGCAGAACCATACAGGAGGTCATTGCATAGGTGGTGTTTCAGCAGCACACCTCAAACTCAGTAAATTACAAAAGAAAAAGCTTTAATACTTCTAGGCCAATTGTTGTTACCAAAGATGCAGGAGTATGGAAATAAGCAACATCGCTGCGTTAACTTGATGTGAGGGATCATCCAGTCGAAAAATTCACACTTCTCTCATCCTTTTATCCTTCTTTTCCTTCTTCCTTCTTTTATTTATCACTTCCTTCCTCCCCCCTTACCACTCTCACCCTTTTTCCCTACTTCCCTTACTTCCTTCAACTGATCACCTCCTTATACTAATAAGGTCAAGGAAGAATGGCCTCGCTGGTGACCATACTTCCCTCCTTCACTTTCTCCTTCCCATCCCTTCCCTTTACTGTCTTCCTTATTTCCTTACTTCCTTCTTTACAAAGAGACACACCAATTCTCTTTTCAGGTCAAAATAGTGGAGGTTGAGACAGTATGTTCTGTAGTTGGGTCATCTCTGGACTTTGTGGCAGCTTTAGTTCAATTCATTTCACCCCATTTTGACTATAGGTTCCAGACTTTTCCCTCAGCTGGGCTTGGGATCTGAACACTGGTGAGGTTCTAGCAATGTGTAAATATTACACAGGTGAGCTCCCTGCTTTACAAATTGTGAGAAATCTATCACTTCTTTAGAGCCTGACTGACATTACTTTTAGGTCACTGGGATGATCTCTTTGATCTACACCCCTGCTCCCTACTTCCTTCACCTTGGGAGCTCTCTTTCATTCCTGCTGCCCCATGCTTGGCCCTGAGACAGTTAGAACTGTAACTGATCATGCTTTGTGAAGGCAAATATTTCCTCAAAGAGATTCCTCTCAGTTCATTCTTCCCTTTGTATTCCTTGGCTGGAAACATGGAGTACCTACAGGAGTATTTCTCATATCTAATTCACTGCCTCCATTTTGGGGATGGTACTCCCAGCACTCACTGAAACCTGTGGGAACGTGCTGGGGGTAGGGGAGTGTTGCTCTGTCATGCAGGACCGTATGCTGATTTTTCCCTAGCTTGTACTACTAAGGAAACCTTATTTCCTTCTGTTGAGTCAGGGATGAGCGCAGCAGTGGATTATTTCTCTTCTGAGAGTCTTGCCACTTCCTAAATTTAGGGTTTTTTTCCCCCTCAGCTCTCTTTGATTCAAGAATAAACTGTAATGATTCAACTTAAATTGTTTGGGTTACTGGAGTAGAGTAACCCTTCTCCATCCAAAATGGAGTAAGCCTTTGCAGCGTAGTCTTTATTAAGAAAAGGTCTACTCTTTAAACTAAAGTGGGTCACAAATCAGACCTACTCCTCATGTATCCCTCAACATAAAAAATTAATGAAAATCTGTGAAAATCATCAAACGAAAGTTAAAGAAAACAGATACCTGGAGCTCCTGGAGAGCTGAACGTGTGGAGGTTCCTGGAGGGTGTTGCACCCGGGGGCGGCGTGGAAGTTCTATGCCCTTTCCTGTACCTTGGTCTGTGTATCTCCTAATCTACTGAAGGACATAAAATGATCTTGGCGTCTGAAATAACCATGGTGTCTCAGATGATGACAGAGGAACACTGTCATGGGAATAGTGCTGCCCAGAAAAATTTGATAATACAATAGAAATGATTTATATAGGATCGTGCTACCTGGGGAGTGAAAACAGGAGATCCATACAAGCAGGGAGCCCCTTTTATCCTATGAATAGCTATCAAAGGACTGACAAAGAGCTGCTTAGTTAGTGGATGGTGCTTCCAGGGTGAATGGACAGTGTCCTAGTTGGAAGAATGCCACTTAAACAAGGAAAGTAAAATTGAATCATTTTGGTGAGCTGAATTGCATGCTGTTTTCCAAGTGGTGGTGGAAGAACTGAACAGTGGTAAAAGTCCCTGTATTTGCATGTTTACTGACTTGTAGGCAGTGGCCAATGACCTGACAACATGATCAGACATGGAAATCTGGCCTTTTAAAAAGTTGTTCATAAGGGGGCACAGCGCTAGGAAAATTTGAGGGGCACGTTAAGGTAGGACATGTGGATGCCGATGAGAAGAAGGCCCTTCCAAGTTCCGAGAGTGACTGAAATTGACAAGCAGATATCCCCATGTACTCATTTGAGTGGCCACTTCGGTCCATGAGACAAGTGGACCTGTGGCTACTGCAGTAATGCAGAGATGGACTGAGTCCAAACGCCAGTAAGAAGTGTTCTGTGTGTCAGCAAGAGAGACAGAGATGGCCAGCACTTCTGGAGCAGATTTTCTGATAGGAAGATACTGAAAAAACCTAGCAAATGAGACTGATCCTGGTAGCCCTTGGGGGCTACAAATGGCTCTTGACAAGAATGGACACTGATTCTGGACTGGGCTATGCTTACCTGTTGGAAGGTGCAAATGCTCAGAATGCTATAAAGAAATGAGAACATAATCCCAGCACTTTAGGAGGTTGAGGTGAGTGGATCACTTGAGGTCAGTAGTTCGAGACCAGCCTGGCCAGCATGAAACCCTGTCTCTACTAAAAATACAAAAAAAAAAAATGGCTGGACATGGTGGCACATGCTTATAATTCCAGCTACTTGGGAGGCTTTGAGTCAGGAGAATCACTTGAACCTGGGAGGTGGAGGTTGCAGTGAGCCAAGATCGCACCATTGCACTCCAGCCTGGGTGACAAGAGTGAAACTCCATCTCAAAATATAAACAAACAAAGTAGAACAGAAACCACTGGACGAATTTGGACAGCTGACTGTCATTTCTTCAAAGCAAGGAAGCAAGGAACGCACAAGTGCCCACAGTGTCCTACAATGGGCAGAGAGGTCTCCTCAGAGTAATTGATAGAGAAGTGGAACAGGCAATTAAAACAGGTTTTCCAAGGTGGTGGAGATAAAAACATGAAGGTCTGGCTTACAAGCTTTCACAAATATGTGTGCTCATGGAATGCCTACTTCATTTTTCTGGTTGATCTAGGGAAGAGGAGATGAGGAAGGATGCTGGTATCACTATGCAGTTTTTAACAAGGGAAGAATATGTTTGTATAAATGTTATACTTTTAGTTGTACCTTTCTTCTCACATCACCTCAACTTTTTGTCTTTCCTTCCTGATACAGTGACCCTAGGATTACAGCTGCAAGTGCAAGCAGAAGCAGAGATGATTCCTAAGCAAGAAACTCTGTTTTTAAACCTTATGCCAGAATTCCTAAAGGCTTGATGGAGATCTAATGTGCAAAATTATTGTTAACGATAAATGAAGTTATATTGCCTGTTGGTAAAAATGGGCCACGAGTTTGGCACCTATGTAGCCTTGCCTTACCTAAACGGGAGTGAACTGAGTCCACACTTATATTGGTGCCTATAATCTAGATCAGCACAGAGGTGCTTCCAATATCACTTCCAGAAGTTATTAATGCAAAGAAGAAATATTACCTGAGGGTAAAGGAATAAATAAATGGGTTATGAATTCAGAAAAATCTAATATTACATTAACGTCTTGAAAGTGGCTCAGAGCAAGAGATAAGATTGTCTCTTAGATCAAATATACTAGTTTCTGAATGGGTGAAGCTACCTGTTTGCTGAAACCACTCTTGCTTTAGATGGAAGGGAATCCTGCAAACCTCAGTGTCCTCACCCTGGGAGACATTCAGATAATATGGCAGACTAGGCTAATGATTAACATAAAAATATCTTTTGAGATACATATCCTTTTAAGTAAAGGATAAGGGCTCAAAGGAGGGATTGGGTGTGAAAGTGACATTGTAAAATATGCATTTTGTCTTTCATCATGTTTCCTGGCCTACAATTTTGAAAATCCTTGGAATCTGCTAAGTGATGTCTTTTTGTTTTTGTTTTAATTTTTTATAGAGATGGGATCCTGCTATGTTACCCAGGCTGGTTTCAAACTTTTGGCTTCAAGTGATCCTCCTACCTCACCCACCCAAAGTGCTGAGATTGCAGGTGTGAGCCACCACACCAGGCCCAGTAAGGTCTTTTTGCATGCTAATGATGGACTCAAGGCTGGCAGCCCCTAAGTAGCATCAGAATGGGAGCTAATCAACAGAAAGACTAAGGCATTTGTAGAGGCTTGGGATTTTGAGCCCACCCTGTAACCTCCAAGGAGGTAAGAGGAGCTGAAAGTTATGTTAATCACCAAGGGATAGTGGTTTAATCAAGCACATCTACATAATGAAGTCTCCACAAAAACCCAAAAAGATAGGATTAGGAGAGCTTTCAGATAGCTGAACACATGGAGGTTCCTGGATGGTGATGCATCCAGGGGATGACATGGAACTCTTGCCCTTTCCCCTATACTTGGTCCTATGCATCTATTCATTGGTATCTTTTCTAATATTCTTTATAATAAACCTACAAACTTAAAAAGATGTAAGAGTTCTCAAATTGTGATTTTCAAGTAAGCTAATGTTGACTTTATTGAAGATGGAGAAAGACTAGGCAGATAAAGAGAAGAATAAAAAATAGGAAGAAGGAAAAGAGGAGGAAGAAGAGAAAAGGGAGGATAGAAAAACGAGGACAGACACTGGTTATAGGTCAATCAGTCATGAATATGGCAAAGACGTTTTACTTTTGTATCTCAGCTCTGGGATAAGCACAAAGGCCACATGCATATGCATCACCATTTCACCATGTGCACAAAGGATATGAATTAAGTTACCAATAACTATTATTGATTCATACAGTTAAAATATGTTTGACTGTAAACTTTAAAAATGAAAAATATATACACTTTTGACATAGTCACCCACTGATCTTTGGTAGAGCTTTTTATATTCACAGGATTTCAATGAGTAGAAAGTAAAATCATATATTTCATCACCAAACAACTAAAAAATATATATGGACACAATAACTCATTACAGTTACTAACTTACTTA
The DNA here is from genome assembly GCA_963573385.1 of Cacajao melanocephalus. Classification (NCBI taxonomy): domain Eukaryota; kingdom Metazoa; phylum Chordata; class Mammalia; order Primates; family Pitheciidae; genus Cacajao; species Cacajao melanocephalus. Next base: position 22,064 of record CAUYLG010067099.1, read on the forward strand.
TATAGTAAGCCAGAAATACATCAGTGTGACATTTTATGAAGTGAATGCTGCCTACAACATGCACATGGTAGGTTCAAACCATTTACACCTAAAGTAACAGAAGTTAAGAAATGCAAAAGCAAATTCTCAAAATACATCATCCATTCAAGCAGGTCCCTTTTCTGCTGCTTTCTGTCAAAGGTCAGACGATGTGAAGTTCAACCGCAATATTGTTCTAACTCTATCATTTATCAGTTTTGACTCCTTTCACTTATGCAACTGTTTTTGAAACAATAAAGTTAGAATGAGCATAGAGGCCAGATCTGAAATCCTGGCCACATGGCTACTTGCCCTTGTGCCTTTGTTCACACTGTTCAACATAAAAATGTGGCTATATTAGCTCTTGGTGACACACGGTAATTCAGTTACAAGGAGGAAAATGTTCAGGAAAGGTGTAAGTTTCTTTTAGGTGTTAAGTTTGTGAAGCAATTTTAGTTTTCCTTTCATACTGCGGAGGCTTTTTAGTTTTTCAAGAAATGTCTTTAATTTCAACTGGTTTCCTGTGTCCTAACTTATTTTCTTGGCTATTATTTTATATATGTTAGAAAAATCTGTAGACTTGTTCTTCTGTATTTAATTTACACCTTGGCTCCTGGCAGGAAATTTGATGAAACACTTACAGTATTTCTCCCCTACTTTGTTTTGAATATAAACCAGCTTTAAACATATATATTAGTTTCTCTCAAGTGATACGTTACTTCATTTTACTTACGATAAAAATAAAATGTGATAATTAAGTTTAATCTCTTATTGATGTTAGTCCATATAGCACTTTAAGAAGCCATGTTGCAAAAAAGAAAACACCTCATATAGCAACTAAAGAGGTTTTACTTCCATACAATCCAAAGAATGTGTGCTGAAATGCCAGCATGCACAAGGTCCTGTACCTTTATCTCAGATATTAACATGGGTACAACTTAATGGAATACTTCATATCTACTCTAAAATATGCTACGTTGTAATTGCCCAACTTGTTCTTCCTGTCTGCTGCACAGGAAAAATCAGTTCACTGAGAACATGGTATTGCAATAAAGAAAGAGTTTAGTTGACATGAGGCCAGTCACACAAAAGGTAGAGTTATTTCTTAAATCAATTTCCCTGAAAGCTCAGAGGTTAGGATTTTTCAAGGCCAGTTTGGTGGGCAAGGGACTAGGGATTGGGTGCTGCTAATTGGTTGGGGATTCCATCATAGGGGTGTGGAAAACTGTCCTTGTGCACTGAGTTTGCCTCTGGGTCAGGCGCTACAGGACTAATTGAATCATGAGTTGCAAGTCCAGGTGGGTCCCATTGGTTGCCAGGACGCAAAAGTCTGCAAAAATATCTCAACAAATCTTAGGTTCTACAATAGTGATGTTTTCTATAGGAGCAATTAGGGAAGTTATATACCTTGTAATCTCTGGAATAGCTGGTTATTTTTTAACTATGTCTGCATCATAGTGAAATTCAGGGCCCTCTCATAATCCTAAGCTTCTGGATATTCATTACCTTTACAAAGGTGGTTTAGTTTTGGGAAGGGCTATCATTATCCTTCCTTTAAGTTTAAACTATAAACTCTATTCCTCCCAAGGTTAGCTTGGACTCTGCCCAGGAATGACCAAGGACAGCTTGCAGATTAACAACAAGATAAAGTAAACTAAATCAGATTTCTCTTACTGTCATAATTTTGCACAGGCAGTTTCAAAGTCACTTGAGAGACAACATACAACTATACAATACAATCTTTACCATAAAAAATCCTAGTACAATTTAGAATAAATAGGATAGTCACATATGAAAGTTAGATAACAATATAAAGCCATTTCAATATTAACAGAATAAATATCCAGATGGGTAAAATGTATACTAATTGAATTTCAACATTAAACGGTTGAAATAGGTTGCTTAAAAGAAGAGGGGTAAAATTTATGTAACACAACTTTTATGAATTAATTATAATAAATGGATATGATACTAATATGTGAATAGAGAGAGAGGAAATGGCATTCTACTTATTCATCGGCCCTACACACTACGAAAGGACTTCTCTGAGCTACTAAAAATTATGGCTATTGGTGATATATATCTAACTTTGAGCACCAAACTTAAATTTCCTCACTGGAAGGCACTTAAGTTGAAGGAGGACACAAACCATATCTATCTTTGTCACTATTGCAGCCTGGGACTTAACTCAGTGTCTGGCACATAAAAGATGTTTAAGATTTGTTGAATGAATGAAATCCTAATTTCATTAAGGGCTTTCCCACATATAACACAAAAGAAATTATTTTAGCAAGAAGCAGTATAACACTCTAGAGTTGTGCTGTTATAATTAATCGATATTATTTTCTTACTCTCTTTGTGCCTTAGTTTCCTGCTCTGTTAAGTGAAAATGATTCCACTATATGCCTTATAGGGTCATTAAGCAGTTTAAATTAGTTACTCTATGTAAAATGCTTCAGAATGTGTGTTCCACATAGAAAGAACTTTATATCTGTTAGTGTACATCAGCTAAGGCTTCCATAACAAAACACCACGGACTAGGTACCTTAAAAAGCAGAAATTTATTTTTTAGTTCTGGAGCTTCGAAGTCCAAAAAGCAGGTTTGGTTTCTCTGAAGGCCTCTCTACATATCTTGCAGACGGCTGCCTTCTCACTATGTCCTCACATGCCTTCCCTCTGTGCCCAAGCGCAAACATTCCTGGTGTCTCTCTCTTCTTTTAAGAACACCAGTTGTATTGTTGTATTGGATTAGGTCCTCACCCTTATGACTGAATTTAACCTTTATTTTTCTTTTGAATGCCCTATCTCCAAATACAGTCATGTTAGGTAATTAAGAATTCAACATATTAACTGGGGGTAAGAAGGGGGGTGTAATTAGTCCTTAGCAGTTAGTCTCAAGTTTACCATTTCTAGGAAGATATATATATATATTTTGGTTACCCAGTTTTCTAATTTGCAAAAACTTGACATGGATAATACCTATAGCTATGCCGTATCTTTGGCAAATAAGCAAAAGTTCTAGACATTGCTTAAGATGAAGAAAATAAAGACTTTAGATTCAGCAAGGGGAAACTAACAATAAACATAAGCTTAATAAACAAAAACATTGTATATGTGTTAGAATTGTATACGTATTAACAGTAATGGCAAAAACCGCAATTACTTTTGCACCAACCTAATAAAACAGAAAAATAAAATTTTGGCAAAAAGGATTAGAAAGAGTGACTGATAACCAGCTAAAAATGTCAGGGTAGGTAGGTCTCATTGACATGGTGATTTGAGCAACAGATTGAAAGACACAATGGAGTTAACCAATCAATATCTTGAGGAAGAGTGTTTCAGACAGAGGGAAAAGCTGGAGCAAAGTGCCACAGGGGATTTGCCTCGCATGTTTACATAGCCACAAGGAGTCTGGTATGGCTGGGGCTGAATAGGCAGTGGCGAGAGTAGTAGGAAAGGATGTGGGAGATGTCATAGGAAGCATGTTGACCATTTCAAGGACTTTAGCTTTACTCCAAATGAAGTTGCAGGATTTTCAGCAAAGGAGTGACTTAAAATCAAAAGTATTATTTAAATTAAAGTATAATTTTATTTAGTAATAAAAAAACATGATGGAGAAATTATGTGCCATATGGCTTGGGCACCAGGATTCCTCTAATGGAGAGTGTCAGATCTGCAGCAAATAATTGAATAATTGCTTCAGTAGAACACATGGCCCTCAGTGGCATAGGTATTGTGTGGCACCAAGACTTCAGAGTAGGAGGAGACTGCTTGACATTTAGGTGGAAATTTATAGCTCCTGAGGCAATGAAAAGAGCGTATAAAAGTCAGGAAACAAGAGCAGAAAAAAATAAGAGAAAGCTAGTGAGAAAAGAGAAGGTATGCCTTGGATTATGTAAACTCTATTAAGGAACCCTGTAAACAATTTACTAGATTCAATTAAATTCTTTGATGTTTAGAATATTAGTTTCTTATTGCTACTGTGACAAATTACTAAAAATTAATGACAACACAATTCATTATTGTGCAGTTCTGTTGATCAGAGTCTGACATGGCTAAGATCAAGGGTCTGACTGGATAAGATCAAAGGGTCAGGAGGACTGCTGTCCTTTCTGGAATGTCTATGAGACAATTAGCTTCTTTGCCTTTTCCAGCTTCTAGAGACCACTTTCCTTGACTTAGCACTGTCTTCTTCCATCTTTAAAGCCAGTACCATTTGGCAAAGTGCTTCTCACACTGTCATCTCTCTGAGTATTCCTTTCTATTTCCTCTAAATATTTATGGACCCAGAGGATTATATTGGGCCTACCTACCTAATTCAAGATGGTCTCCTTGTCTTAAGGTCAGCTGATAAGCAATCTTAATTCCATATGCATCCTAACTTCCTTTTGCCATGTAACCTACATATTTATAGGTTCCTGAAATTAGGACATAGACATCTTTGGAGGGACATTATTCTGTCTACCACACTTGATATAACTGATTTTTTTATAAGAGAAATTCAATTAAAGGCCGGGAATATAATGTGACAATGATAGCTTATTGAGCATCATAAGATGCCAATAATGGTGTTTCACCTGCATTACCTCTCTTTTATTTTACCTCTCAAAATCTGTGATCTAATAGAATCATTCATATTTTTGAAATGATAAAACTGAACTTAAACAAGATTAAGTAAATTGCCTAAACTCACATATATTGCTTGACCTGCACTAGCTTATAAATAACTAGATAGACTCAAACTCACCAAGATTCAGCCAACTCTTTAATTAGTTATATTTTAAATGACTGAAAAATGCATAAGCCATAGTTAAAATTATCCAGACTTGACCCCATGTCTTCTTTACTCGATATATCCCATATACCAGTGAGAAATGAAGGCAAGGAGCAATAATTAATTTAGCATCTTTTTTCATGGTTTTTGTTAAAAAATAAATGAAAAATTTCCTTCTTAAGAAATATTCAAAACTTCCAAGAAAACTAATGAGTTACAGGTGAATCCTTTCCAAATGTATTGGAGGATAATCTAGAACTTATTATTTCTCTAGGAATTTGGTAATTATTCAGTTGGTAATTATTGGCTAAAGTTTGGGAGAAATGACTCATTAAATTTTTATTTGCAGAGGCATGCAGCTTCATAGTGAAGATCACAGACTTTGGAGTCAGATCTCTGGGGTTTGAACCTACATTGATGCATCATTGTCACACAGAGGTCATAGTTTACATTAGAGTTCACTCTTGGTGTTGTACATTCTATAGGTTTGCACAAATGTATAATGACATATAACTGCCATTATAGTATCATACAGAATAGTTTCACTAACCTGAAAATTTTCTGTGCTATGTCTATTCATCCTTCCCTAACAGCTGGCAACCATTTAATCTTTTTACTCTCTTTATAGTTTTACCCTTTCCAGAATGTCATGTAGTTTGACTAATGTAGTTTGTATCATTTTTAGATTGGTTTCTTTTGTTTTGTAATATGCATTTGATTTCCTCCATGTCTCATCATGATTGCGTAGCTCATTTTAGTGTTTAATAATATTTCAATATGTATTTAACACAATATATTTATTCACCTGGTGAAGAATATCTGGATTGCTTCCAAGTTTGGGCAATTATCAATAAACATAGTATAAACATTCATATGAAGGTTTTTGTTTGGACATAGTTTTCAAATAACTTAAGTAAATAAATATCTAGACCTAAATAAATGAATTTTATTGTAAGAGTATATTTAGTTTTTATAAGAAACTGTCAAATTGCCTTTCAAAGTGGCTGTGCCATTTTGCATTCCCACTAGCAACGAATGAGAAGTGCTGCTGTCCCACATCCTTGCCAGAATTAGGTGTTAGTGTTTTGGATTTTCACCATTCTTATGCCTGTGTAATGGTATTTTATTGTTGTTTTAAATTTTGATTTCCCTAATGACATATAATGTTTAACATATTTTCATATACTTATTTGTCATGTATTTATTTTCTGTGGTAAGGTATCTGTTCAGACCTTTTGCCCATTTTTTAGTTGGATGGTTAGCTTTCTTACAGTTGAGTTTTACAAAAATTTTTTTTGTATGCTTTGGATAACAGTCCTTTATCAGATATTGTCCAATATGGCTTGGCTGTGTCCCCACCCATATCTTATCTTGAATTGTGTAATCGCTCCCATTCCTGAATGTCAGGGGAGGGACCCAGTGTGAGGTAACTGAATCATAGGGGCAGGTTTTTACCATGCTGTTCCTGTGACAGTGAGAACTGATGGTTTTATAAAGGGCAGTTTCTCTACACACACTCTCTTGCCTGCCACCATGTAATGCATGACTTTGCTCCTTCTCTACCTTCCGCCATGATTGTGAGGCCTCCCCAGCCATGTGAAACTGTGAATCCCTAAACCTCTTTTTCATTATAAATTACCCAGTCTTGGGTATTTCTTCACAGCAATATGAAAATGGACTACTACATTGTCTCTCTTTTGTAAATGTTTTCTTTTTTTTTTTTTGAGACAGAGTTTTGCTCTTGTTGCTCAAGCTGGAATGCAATGGCACAATCTTGGCTCACTGCAACCTCTGCCTCCCAGGTTCAAGCAATTCTCCTGCCTCAGCCTCCTAAGTATCTGGGATTACAGGTGTGTGCCACCATGCCTGGTTAATTTTGTATTTTTAGTGCAAATGGAGTTTCACCATGTTGGTCAGGCTGGTCTCGAACTCCTGACCTCAGATAATCCACCTGCCTCAGCCTCCCAAAGTGCTGGGATTACAGGCATAAGCCACGGTGCCTGGCCTATAAATGTTTTCTCCTAGACTGTGGCTTGTCTTCTCATTCATTTGATAGTGTCTTTTGCAGAACAAAAGTTAATTTGTATTGTTTCTTAGTACCAAGTTTCTAGTAATTTGTTACATCAGTGATAAGAAACTAATTATAGCAAGTTATTTTAAAATGACCTATTTAAAATCCCTATTTAAACACCCTATTGTGTCAAAGAGTATCTTCTTAGCTTAACCCAGGTACACATCTCTCTGTTCATCTGCAGGCATTTCTTAGCCAATAGTGCCAATTTTATGATGAGACGTTAGATAGGAAGAAGAATGCTTGAGGCTTGTAAATTTGTTTTCGTCTTCCTTTTGCTTCTCTTGGCTATATTTCTAATTGCTGATTTCCCATATTAGTTTTGTTGCCAGACATCTTTGGATATCCTCACTAATGTGCTAATTTTCATTCTGTAAAATGCAAAAGGAAAGAAATGTATCTGGACTTTATATCAAAATGACACTTTGAAGTAGCATGTCCTATATTCCTAACCTTCTATTTTAATTTCTACATTGTTTGTTTTACTTTTCAAATAGCATATTTATACTTCTGGTACAGAATATCCCAGAAATTCGTTTCTGAAAAGAGCTTCTTTGTTTTCTGTATGTACTTTTAATTATGGGAAATGTTACTATCAGATATACTTTTTGGTGTATAAAAATGGTTTGCCTTTTCTTTCAACCATAGCAAATATTTTAATGTTTAATACATTAAAAAAAAGCAATAACTGTCATTTAAATATATTACAACAGCTGGAAACACATGAGAACCCAAGCAGGGATAAAAATTAGACACAGTATATCTAAATATATATTTTTATACAGTATACCAATAAAATTATGTAATTTCAAAGAACAAATAATTAAGACCTCGAAAACCATACTTAACGATACTTTCTAAGGCAGATCTAGGCAATTTTTGTGAATTGAGAATTTGGTTTCTATCTCTATATTTCCTCTTACTTTTCTTATCCCTTTAAGGTACCTTGTGGCATTCCCTTAATATGTTTTTCTACAGGATAACATCTGATCCTGTCACATCTGTACTTTAAAAATGACTTACCCCTAATTATATGTGCAACACTGTACTCTATATAAACTATTAATAGTTCTAATCTATCCAACCAACCTCATTTTTCTCCACCATTCCTATCTTTAAACTCCACTCTCCATCATATAGAGTGACTCAGCCTTCCCAGAACACATGCTGTTTTCTCATCCTTCCATGCACCCTCCTGAATGCACCTCTTCTCTTGTCATTCTGGTAAATTACCAAATAATTCAACATCATTTGTCTGAAATTTTATTCTGTGAAAATTACTTGGTATTATCAAACATAATGAGCATTTTCCTTAAATTCTATAGCATTGTGATCTGCTCTAATAAATTCTACTTTTACATGGTGCTGTTTACTACTTAATAAAATGTTCTACCCCACTAGATATCTCCTTGATATCAACAACTACATATATTCATATTTGAATATATAATACTTAACAATGGATCTTCTACCTCATAGACTGTCATTAAATGCTTTTAAAACTACCTGTACCTCTAGGCTTTCCTCCCTCAATCTCCTATTTGTGGTGTCATATCTAAAATATGAAATGAGGGATGTGAACTCAGCACTCCACAGCCTCTCACAAGGAATTCTCATAGGAGATTCCTTCTTACGTTCATTCGATTTAATTCTATTTATATGTTCCTCTTCTCCCATTCATATCCAATAGGACTTGTACACACAAACTGCACAGGTTTTCTGAGTAAAATATTTTCATTTTCTTTGACTTATCTTCTCTATTGACTTTGACTTTTATTACTTTTATGTAATTTTTTTGTTATTATTATTAATAGAGACAGGATCTCACTGTGTTGCGCAGGCTGGTCTGGAACTACTAGGCTGAAGCAATACTCCTGCCTTAGCCTCCCACAGTGCTTGGATTACAAGCGTGAGCCACTGCACCTGGCCTCTATTGACTTTCAAGATGGCAATTACCTGAATATATAAGCAGTGCTTGTTTGTAACATAAGAAGCTAATTAAAATCTCAAGGTTTTTCTTCTCTATAATTTTGTACATGTCTTTTAACCATGGCATTTTTGAGGTGATGCTATTGTTAGTATTGCCAAACCCATTTAGTTATTCTAGTACTGAGAACTTCTAACCTGGCCAGGAGAGTCACATGGTGACATTTGAAAGCTTGTGCATGAACTATTTGGGGTGAGCAAGGCCTATGTCGCCATTCAAATAACAGTAAGTAGCTGCCTACTCTGTACCTGTGGAGGCTTCAATAGAGAAACTCAGTGTCTGAAGGAAACTCGGTCAAATGGAAGAAAAAGGCAAATTTTGCAATAGGAAACAAAATACTATATTGACTTGTACAAGAGGGTAAAGTATGCAGAAATGCCATCATTTTAAAAACCAAATAATTTGCTGATTTTCATTAAAAATCAAATTTAAAATCACTTGAAATTTTAAAATTGTGAGGGATTACTTAACAATCAGTAACAATCAGTAAACAAAACATTAAAGTTTTCTAAAAAGATTGGAAGAAGGTGAGCCTGAGAAAGACAGCAGGAGTTACCAGTAAAATACTTCACAAGAAATATGGCTTGCAAGGAATGTTAACCTTAGCAGGTTCAGAAATATTTGACCATTCTAATAATAAATAATTCCCTCTAACTCTATTGCTTCACATTCTGACTAAGAAATACTATTTTCCTGAGCCTCCTTATCCTTTCCCACTTAAAATTATTTCTCATCCAAATAGAAAATACATTATAATTTCATAAGTCCTCTGTAACAAAGATCACTTTAAAACTGAAATTAGATCTTAAATTAAGCTGTTTATTTGAACTCTTTTTCCTTTAGCTTTATAGAGATAGTAAACGTCATAGCTCTTGATTAGCTGATGGGTTTTAATTTTATTTAAGTTAACCTCAAAGCTTTTTATTCAGATCAAAATTTCATTTGGTTTATGTAAAGTTTTATACTGTTGCTTTAATTGATTTTTTTTCCTGTAGCTATTACTCTTTGAAGCTGCTTTTATCCCCTGCAACTCTGGATTCGCTTGAAATATAAGAGACTGAGAAAACCGTTCTGTTACACTAGGTGCAGATTCAATCATTTCTTCTAAAGTCAACTACATTCCACTTCCATCGTGTTTCCTCCTTCCTCAACATTCCATAAATTTTTGGTAACAATTTAATTCTCACAAATTCAATAAAGGAAGTGAAAAGTTTCCTTTTGAAAGACTCTGAGAAGAGAGCTGAAAAATAATCTTTCAGGAAAACTTTTCATTTTTTGTTTTGGTTTTGGTTTTGTTGTTGAGACAGGATCTCGCTATATCACCCAGGAGAGAGTACAGCGGCTTGATCTTAGCTCACTGCAATCTTAAACTCCTGGGCTCCCACCTCAGGCTCCCAGGTAGCTTGGACCACAGATATGCACTACCACAGCTTAGCTAAGTTGTTAAATTTTTTGAAGAGACAAGGTCTTACTTTGTTACCCAGGCTGATCTCAAGCTCCTGGGCTCAAGTGATCCTCCCACCTTGGTTTCCCAAAATGCTGGGATTACAGGCAAGAGCTACTGCACCTGGTCAGCTTTCCATTTTAAAGATGATATTAATAGTGAATACTGGCCAGGCACACTGGCTCATGCCTGTAATCCCAGCACTTTGAGAGGCCAATGCGGGTCGATTACCTGAGGTCAAGAGTTCAAAGACCATCCTGGCCAACATGGTGAAATCTGGTCTCTATAAAAACACAAAAATTAGCCAGGCATGATAGCAGGTGCCTATAATCCCAGCTACTTTGGAGGCTAAGGTGGGAGAAACACTTGAACCCGGGAGGCAGAGGTTGCAGTGAGCTGAGATCATATTGTTACACTCCAGCCTAGACAACAGAGTAAGACTCCTCAAAGAAAAAAAAAAAAGTAATGAATGGTGAAAATGAATTAGTAAAACAGAAACAAACATCTTTTCCTAAAAGATAACATTTTGTCAAAGTGAACGGAGAATACATCTGCAACCACATTTATGAGTTATGAAAATATATTTTTATTGTTTTATAGAAGCCTTGAGATTAATTTCAAATAATTCTCTACTCAGAAAAATAATATGACCATTTGAAATTATTTTTACATTTTCTAATATTTTATGTTTCTTTATTCTCTTAGGATTTGTGAGGTTTATTATTTGTGTGTGTGTGTGTGTGTCTGTGTGTGTATGCATGCGCGATAAATGGACTGAATTTAAGCTTGAGCCTTACTGTCTGCCTGTCAATAACTGTTTAGCTAGTCTTAACCCCTCTTCTTAAGCCCTCACTTAGTCCTCCTTTTCTCAATGACCTCTAAGTTGGTTCCCATCATAACAACTGCTGTCAGATAATAATGGTAGTGCTCCTTCATATAGTACTAAAATATAACAAATATTATCCTATCTGCCTTGCCTATATTAACTCATTTAACCCTGACAACTGTCATAGGTGATTGGTACTTTCTTTCATCATCTTCTTTTTATAGATGAAGAAAGTAAGGCACAGGGATGTTAAATAATTTTCTTCCTAAAATTAATTAATGTTTCCTTTCATTTTCTGTCATAGGCAAAAGTCTATGCATTGTACATGGGGAAGAAAAGATTCTTTCAAATGATACTGTCTTTAAGTGGAAATGGGATAATGGAAATACAGCATATGTAATGCCTTGTGTGCCTATAGCTCTCAGGATGTCAGTCTTTATTGTTTACATGACTAATTGGGGAGAGTCTGAAAAAAACTTTAAAACCACATAGTTTATGAAGTCAAAAATTAAGAGCTTAATATCATAAAAAATATGGCAAATGATTGTCATACGTGTCAACAATATCTATTAGCTCTGAATTTTACTTCTCAAGGCACAGACTAAAAACTTAGAATTATCTTTCTTCTAATTCTCTACAAAGTTACCTTGACAAAAGGGCATTTCTTTATATAGTCTGTGCCTAGGGTATTTTATTACCTCAAGAAGTGTTAAATAGCAAAATACGACCTTTCATTCCATTATCAATAACATTTCTCCTTTTCAGAAATATACCGTGTCTACCCCTTGAGTTCTTGCTATGGCTAGCATCAGAGAATTTCTCTACTACTCTCATATTATACTTGAAGTTTTTCATCCATAATGCTTCCTTCATGCTTCATGACCTTGGCACACCTTTCTGAGGGATCCAGGAAACCTTCAGGCTAAATTACTATCACTTGTTTTTGAGTTTGTTCTACAGCTTCCATATCACTCTACAGTTACTAAGAATTGAGTAACTGTCAAGAATTGAGTCCAAAAAGACAATAAGCAGAATGGAACAGATTCGAATCTGACAGCAATATGGCTAGCAATGGGCCCCCTCCATACCAAACAAAATGTTATAAGCAAGCACCTTGTTTTGATTCAGCCTGACAAATATCCACTGAGAATTTTCTATTTGTGAAAAAAGAAGCATTAACTTTGAGTATCAAGGAAGTACCCGTATCATAAAGAAACACAATTGCTTACTCCCATGAGAAAACCCCACTTTTATGAACCTGTTTTCTTCATGTAAATTATACTATAGGACTTCAAAAATTAAATGAAGTAAAGAATATTTTACATTTATTCTGTGGTACACAGTAGGCAATCAATCCATATACATATATAAGAGGAATAAATGAAAACAAGTTGAAACTTTGTAAAGCTGTCAATGTCTACATTCATTCTTGCAAAACAAGTGTTTATGTTTAGCTGACAGATGGACCCAATGTCACAGCATTCTTTTGAAAGTCTTGAGAAAAGCCACACTTCAAAATGATTAAGTGTCTCCAGATAGCCATTCACCTGTATAAATGTTTATTTTGTGAAATTCTGATCATATTGTAAGCATAGGTTTTTACCTATCTTTTTCACTTAAAACACATTGTAAGAAAAATATGAACAATTTCCCCCATTTTCATATATTCTTCCATAAATGAATTTCGTTATTTCTTAAATTTACGTATAGTAACTTTTTTGGCATACGGTTCTGAGTTTTAACACACACATAGATTCATGCCAAAAACATCACAATCAGGAAACAGAACACTTTCTTCACTTCTCAAATTGTCCTTATGCTATCTTTTCTTAGTTAATTCCTCTTCTATCCCCAGCATGTAGCAGCTACTGACCTGTTCTTTGTTTATACAGTTTTGCCTTTTCTAGAATGTCCTACAAATGAAATCATACATGAAATATATAACCTTACTCACCATAATGTATTTAAGATACATCTATATCGCTGTGTGTATTAATATGTGTTTCTTTTAATTGCTAAGTAGTATTTCATTGTATAGATATACCATAGTTTGTTTATTCATTCAAATACTGAAGAACCTATGGGCTCTTTCCAGCACTTAGCAATTACGAATAGAGCTGATGCCAAGATTTGTGTAGACGTTTTGGTGCAAATATAACTTTTCATTTCTCTTAGGTGAATACTAAAGAATGGGCTTGGTGGTTTACAGCAGATTGTGAGAATCCTAATATCCATGTGTTCGCTTCTCATCTTTGCTTTTTGTAGAATCTCTTTCTTTACGACTCACAACACCCTTGAGTTAATAGACTTTTTTTTTCTTGCCAGGCCCCAGTATACCCATTAACCTGTCTTTATTTTTTGTATCTGCTAGGAAATTTGGTCAAACTTTTTATAAAGGAACCACAATTTGTTAATAGGGCTCTAAGAATCCAAAATGGACAATCGATATTTGGTTAGCTCCAGTTTACACATCTGACAAGTGATCAAGCTAATGTTCAAACCCAGTCTGCCTTCAGAGCACTCACACTAAAGTACAGAATACTGACATTCTGTTAATAGTGGTCATTATTGTCGTGAAGCAGATGAACTCAGAAGGATGTATATGTTTTAGTAGTTTAAATTTCCTTAGAAAACTATGCATTATATAATTTTGCAGGAAATTTCTACAGCAAATACGTTCATCTTTTTTCATATAGACTTTAAAGTGAATGCCACCTCAATTTTTCCCTCAGAAGTAATTTATAAGACTGTTACTCTTAAATGCTTCAGCAATATTGTGATAATATTATTGACTCATAAATGAAAATTAAGAGTTTCTTAACAATAAAGAGGATGCTTATTGGTACAAACTGCAAAAATAGTTTTTTTTTTCCATTTCTATCCTTAAAGAATTGAACCTCAAGATCATTGATAAAAACTCCTTTTGATTACTGAGTAGTCTCTTACAAGCATGACCAAGACCACTTTATCACTGAGACTGATTTCACAGTGGTGTAATACCTCCTAAATATTTGATATCATTACTAAACTTTGCCAGCATTTTTTCAAAACATTGTAATAATGACTTGTGAAAATAGAAATAAAAATAAATATATTTTGATAAGGTATGTTTGTTGTGGGGGGGTCTGGGGAGGAAAAGAAGTGCATAGTTTATGTTGCCAAATAAATACTAGCAATATACAAAGAAAAAAACTGCAGCTCTCATAGGCCTCTTGGAAATTCATTTCAGTCAGTCTTTGCTTTTTTGAAAAGCCTATTTAGAAAATGTTCCATGTATAAGACAGCAATTAATGTTGCAAAAGCATTAGCCAATAATCTACCTGTCCACATATACAGCATTCCATGTGCATTTGAAATAAAATTTGAATTTTACTTGGCTTTTCAGAGCAAAGTTTTATAATGGAGTAAATATCTAGTTAGCAGTTTCTACCATTTATTGGGAAAAGGATTCATACTTAAAAATATACTCAAAGCAAGGCTCCTTACTGTTCAAGAACAAATAGACTTTGGCATGACTATCACAGGATTGCATCAGTGTTCTGTCTGACTCATTAGCCAAAACAGCAAGGTGTAATGGTGAGAAGTAAAATATGGCCTAATTTTCAGAGGCTTACACGGGGTCCGGGGGGGGCATGGATCGAGAGAGGAGCAACCCTCTTCCGTTTCAACTGGCTGTATCTGTGCCTGCCCTGATAAGAAGGCTCCCTGATGGGCCAGCTTTAAGGCTTCTAATCTATTCAGAAAAGAGAATTAATAAAAATAAAGATTTGCATCAGCTTAATTTGTATAAAACAGTCAGGTTAGGCTGAGAGCAAAATTCACTGATCTCATAAATAGAAACTGATAAGTTCAAAAGGATTTAGTATCCTTAAGTTAGAATCTAGAGAAAATAGCTCACTTTAATATTAGTAATTTTCAACCTTTTTGTCTATTAGCTTATGAGATAACTTGCTCCAGTATTCTAGATAATCATGTCCCTTAAAAACGTCCTTGGAAAGGTATGTGGATTGATTACTGAATTACATATGAGGTAAAGATGAGTAGAGTTAACTTTGAAAATTACTTCACTGCTACTGCATCCTTAGACAGAAGGCCTGGTAAAGGTTTCTATACCCACAGTGGTATTTGGGATGATTACAACATACTTGAAAATTTGTGATAAAGAGGTATTATTTCTTTTTCTAATTTTGAGTATCATTGAAGATATTTAATTCCCCCTAGAGCCTACCACTAGATTATCATTTACTCACTGAATCACATATAGGAAAACAATGACTAATGTTATTTTTAACATTTGGCATAATTATTTATATCATTTCAATTCACTTGAATAAGGAAACCTTAAAAATATAATAAACATAGTTTTAGATAGATGCAATTCCTATATTAAATAGTTATGTAACAAAAACAGCTGACTTTTACTTGGCCTTAATATATTGTACATTTCCAATAAAAATAATCATTTCCAATAAAAATAATAATTTCCAATTTATAGGTATCAATCACTAACTTTGAGCAATTATCACAAGTAATTATTATATCTTACGTACCCTGGGAGCCATACAGTAGCATAACATGCTAGGGCATGTGATATAGCTGATGGACAAGCTACATAAAAAGTGAGAGGCAAACAGTCATTCATGACAAAAATTTAGACTACAGACAGTAAATGTTAAGGCAATGAAAAGTAGATCAACCCTTCCCTTTGATATGATTAGAAAAGTCTTCTCAGAACTGGTAAGATTGGACTTCAGCTCTTAAAGAGGAAAGTATCTGATAAGCAGAAATGTTGAAAAGTGGGAGTCTTCAGATTGATAGCATAGCTTGATGATGGATATTGTTTAGATCAGGGTAGATGATACTATAACAGAAAAGATAAAAATTTCAGTAGTAACACAATAATGCTTTATTTGTCACTCAGGCTGAGTCTGATACAGTTCATGTTGTCTACTCCCTTATCATAGATACGTTATCTGAAGCATATGGTTCACAGGAATTTGGGCAGAAGTGATTGCAGGATCTGCCATAACTGCAAAGAAGGCTGGGATAAATCAGGGGTGCACTTAAAAAGCTAGTGGTCATTAATTCTCTCTAAAGTAGGTAGGCTCTATTAAGGAGAAATAAAAGAAAATCTGAAAAAGGAATACAGATGTCAGATTATAGAGTACTTTGACTATCAGACTTTGCATTTCATCTTGTTAATGGTCAAGTGTTAATCTCAAATAACTGTTACATATTGAAATTACAAAGCCTGAAATATTATCATACAGAAGACACCATATAAAAGAAAAATGAGAGTGGGAACTTAAAAAAATAATACCTGAGTTATTAGAGATCAAAACACCCAAGAAGATACAGACAACTATTTATGTTTTGCTTTTTCAGAACTGAATTTATATATTTAGTTATATGCCTCCTGCCTCTTCACCCTGCCTCCAACACTAGTTTGTATTTGAAATTCAAAAATTATAAATTGACAAGCAAATATGTACTAGGAGATGTTGTGGGTTTTTGGGGCACCCTAGTGAAGGAAATTGAAAAATGTCTCTGTCCTGCTGCAGCTTACATTCTGACATGTTCTAACCTTTTACATTTCTAGATTTTAAAGAACAAGATAGCACAATCTTCAATACACTTCTTGTTTTAAAAGAATATGCTACTTCTTTTAAAAAGATTAGAACATTCCTAACCTTGTACATTTCTAGATTTTGAAGGAGAACAAGATAGCACAGTCTTCAATATACTGCTTCTTAATATACTGCTTATTTTAAAAAGGTTAGAACAAGGGAGAGCAGGTTATTTAAAGATCCCACTCTCCTTCTCTCTCTTTTGCTCTGTCTCTCATCATGTGGCATGCTGACGCTCTTTTTGCCTTCATGACTGTAAGCTTCCTGAGGCCCTCACCAGAAGCCAGGCAGACACTGATGCCATGTTTGTACACCTGCAGAACCATGAGCCAAATAAACCTCTTTTCTTTACACAACACAGCCTCAGGTATTTCTTTATAGCAGTGCAAAATGGACTAGCAGACTAGGTCTTTATCAAGTACTCACTGTAACACAAAAATCATTGAGCAGGTAGAGAAAAACAGTCTCCAGTTCCCTAAAATGCTGAGCTGATAGAATTTTATGTTCTTAACCCACACATCCGTACAAGCCTAACCAGAGCTGCATTTTCTACAAGGACAAGAGGAATTCACACTTTCTCAATTCCATTTCTCTACACACATCTTCAGTATTCATTAGCCACCAACCATAAAGTAGATAATGTGCTAAAGACAAGGGAAAAATACAAACAAAACAGCAACAACAGCAGCAGCAAAAAAAATCCCACAATAAACCAACAAAAAACAAAATTAATGTGGTTGCCTGCTCTTAAGGAGTACACTATTCAACAACTCTCTCTCTTCTAATAAATGGCAGTGATAAGTAGACTGCAGTGCCATGAAATAGAGTATTGAAGGCCTGTTTGTGAAATGTCTCCCAAAGCCTTAGGCACTGTTTGCCAATCTGATTCAGGTAAGTAAAAGTGACTAATGAATAAGTAGTCAAATGCTGCCACAAACTGTAATGTATAAGCAAGGAACCTAAAACCATGAATGACCTTCTCAGATTCATCCCATTTTAAGTCGCCAGTCATAATATATATCAATGAGTGGAAATATATGTTGTCTTATTAATATGATATTGTAAAAATCATGTCCAACTAGTACAGTAGGTTAGTTGAAATAATTTCTTCTATCTTTATATACTTTGAAGCTAGTTTAGGGGCTTATAAATAACAGGATCTCCATAAAGGTCTGATGAGTGCAAGAATCAAATAAAAATGGGAATGATGTGTGAATGTAACAGACTCTTTTTGATGTGAGTACCTCCCTAGACATGCACCTCATGGTATTAGTTCATTCTCACATTGCTATAAGGAAATACTTGAGACTGGGTAATTTATAAGGAAGAAAGGTTTAACTGACTCACAGTTCAGTATGGCTGTGGAGGCCTCAGGATACTTACAATCATGGCAGAAGGTGAAGGGGAAGCAAGGCACCTTCTTCACAGGGCAGCAAGATGTAGTGAGTGAGGAGTATCGCCCTTTAAAAAACCATCAGCTCTCATGAGACTTATTAATAGTCATGAGAACAGCATGAAAAAAAAACCCACCCACATGATTCAATTACCTCCCACTGGGTCCCTCCCATGACATGTGGAGATTACGGGAGCTACAACTCAAGATCAGATTTGGGTGGGGACACAGCCAAACCACATCATTCTGCCCCTGGCCCCTACCAAATCTCATGCCTTCATATTTAAAATTGATCATGCTTCCAAACAGTGCCCCAAAGGCTTAACTAATTTCAGTATTAACTCAAAAGTCCAAGTCCAAAGTTTCATCTGAGACAAGTCCCTTCCACCTATGATCCTGTAAAATCAAAAGCACATTAGCTACTTCCTAGATACATTGGGGATATAGGCATTGGATAAAGATGCCAGTTCCAATGGGAGAAACTGGCCAACCAAAGAGGCCACAGACCCCAGGCAACTCCAAAATCCAATAAGGCAGTAGTTAAATCTTAAAGTTCCAAAATGAACTTCTTTGGCTCAATGTCTTACATCCAGGTCACAGTGATGCAAGAGGTGGGCTCCCATGGTCTTGGGCAGCTCCACTTCTGTGGCTCTTCAGGGTACAGCTCCCTATCCTGGCTGCTTTTACAGGCTGGCATTGAGTGTCTGCAACTTTTCCAGGGTCACAGTACAAGCTGTCAGTGGATCTAATATTCTAGGGTCTGGAGGATGGTGGCCATCTTCTCACAGCTCCACTTGGCAGTGTCCCAGTGGGGACTCTGTGTGGGGATTCCAACTCCACATTTCCCTCTGCACTACCCTAGCAGAAGTTCTCTATAAGGGCTCTGCTCCTGTAGCACACCTTTGCCTGGACATCCAGGCATTTCCATACATCCTCTGAAATCTAGGTGGAAGTTCTCAAACCTCAATTCTTGACTTCCATGCATCTGCAGGCTCAACACCATTTGGAAGCTGCCAAAGCTACGGGCTTGCACCTTCTGAAGCAACAACCTGAGCTGTATGTTAGCCCCTTTTAGCCATGGCTGGGATGCAGGGCACCAAGTCTTGAAACTGCACAAAGCAGCAAGGCTCTGGACCCAGACTATGAAATGAGTTTTTCTTCCTAGGCCTTTTGTGATGGAGGGAGTTGCCTTCAATGTCTCTGACTTGCCCTGGAGATGTTTTCTCCATTGTCTTGGCAATTAACATTTGGCTCCTGATTACTTATGCAAATTTCTGCAGCCAGTTTGAATTTCTTCACAGAAAGTGGGTTTTTCTTTTCTATTGCATTGGCAGGCTGCAAATTTTTGGAACTTTTATCTTCTGCTTCCTTTTTAAATGTAAGTTCCAATTCCAAACCATATCTTTGTGAATGAATTATTTTTAAGAGCACATATTGAAGTCACATATTGAATGCTTTGCTGCTTAAAAATTTCTTTCATCAGATACCCTAACTCATTTCTCTCATGTTCAAATTTCCACAGGTCTCTAGGGCAGGAGCAAAATACTACCAGTCTCTTTGCTAAAGCATAGCAAGAATCACCTTTGCTCTAGCTCCCAATAAGTTCCTCATCTCCATCTGAGACCACCTTAGCCTGGACTTTTTTGTCCATATCACTATCAGCATTTTGCTCAAAACCATTCAACAAATCTCTAGCAAGCTCCAAACTTTCTCACATCTTTCTGTCTTGAGCCCTAAAAACTGTTTCAACCTCTTTCTGTTAACCAGTTCCAAAGTCGCTTCCACATTTTTGGGTGTTTTTACAGCAATACTCCATTACCCAGTGTCAATTTACTGTATTAATTCGTTCTCCATTGCTGTGAGGAAATGCACCAGACTGGGTAATTTATAAAGGAGAGACGTTTAATTGACTCACAGTTCAGCATGGCTGGTGAGCCTCAGGAAACTTATGGAAAACTATGGCAGAATGCTAAGGGAAAGCAAGACACCTCGTTCAAAGGGCGGGCAGAATGGCGTGAGTAAGTAGAGAAACTGCCTTTAATTAAACCATCACATCTTATGATACTTATTCACTATTAAGAGAATGTCATGAGGGACTGCATTAGAGGAACTTCCCAGGGCCAGCTAGGGGCCTTTGTTTCCATTTTTCTGTCTCTGGCCAGTTAGGGTCCTTTGTTTCCACTTTCCTGCCACTGGCTCTTGGTGGCGGGTGTTCTGTGACTCAGGGTTGTAAAACAGTAGCCAATCTGGTAAATGATTCAAAGATCAATTAATGCAGAGGAAGTCTGAAAGAATCCCTCTCATTGGATGAGAACATAAATGGGGAGGGAATAACTCAGGGGTAAAAGCTCTAGCCACCCCAGCCTGGACTGGCACCCCCTCTGGGTCCCCTTCCACGGTGGTGTGGAAACTGTCCTTTTGCTATGCCTAATAAATTGCTCTATCACACACTCTTTGGGTCCATGAGTTCTATCTGAGCTGTAATACTCACCACTACACCGAGGCCCCTTTCACCATTCTTTGGGGTTAGGAAGGCCAAGAGCCTAAGTTCCAGCTATAGTCTCTCTGCTCCTGTGGTGGCCTAGTGGTTAGAACTGCTGGTTTTCACCCAGGCAACCCGGGTTCGACTCCGGATATGGGAAGCAGAGTCTGGCTGCAGCTACTCTGGTTACAATCATGGAAAAAAACACCTCAATGATTCAGTTACCTCCCACCAGGTCCCTTCCATGACACATGCGGATTATGTGAATTACAATTCAAGATGAGATTTGGGTGGGGACACAGCAAAACCATGTCACTCATCTCTCACTTCATATTTTCACACAAGTTGCATAATTTCAGTTAAAACACTTGTAATTTTTTAGAACCTTCTGGACCCCTAACAATAGAACTTTTTCTAACATCTAATCTCTAATAGAGATATTTCTGAAATAAGAAAACTTTATAAAGTAAAGTCTTCCTGAGAAAATATAGTTATAAGCACCAATTGCCTTGATAAAGATAAATATACCCAACATATGTTCCAGGCAAATGAAAATAAATGCAGCCTCAGACAAGTAAGTAAGGTTTTAGGGAGAAGTCTTAGACTCAAAAAATAGGACAATGAAAGATCAATTTAAATATCTGTTTCAGTTGAGTTAGTAAAAGTAAAAAGTATATCAACCATAGTTGTTCACAGGAGAAGAGGAAAGATGGATGAACAGATTAGAATATCTTGAGTGGGTGGACTGTTCCGATTTGCATGTTGTTGATTTGAATGGCAAAGGTTTAATTTGAATTAAAAAGTTGTAATATAAATATATAATTAGCTTTGATGCTGTAAGTTAGACTGCAATGTAAAAAATCTAGCTTTAATATGATAGAAGTAAAGATTCTAATACTGATCCATAATTCCTTATTCCACTTTAGGGAGCCTGTACTCACTGGCAGAGTAGAAATGAGGAGATTACTGCCGATACCAAAAGCAGCAATGTGTTTGAGAGAGAAACCATATCTTCAAAATCCATACTAGTAAAGGGATACTTAAGAGTTGTTAGGAAATTCTTATTAAAAATAAAATATGAAACCTAGAATAACTAGCATAATATTGAATGAGACCAAAGTCAGAGGGCAAATGGTACCAGACTTCAAAAGTTACTATAAAGCTATAGTAACTAAGATGTTATAGTAGGAACAAAACAAGAAACACAGAGATCAAAAATATAAAATACAGAGCCCCAAAATAGACTCACATAAATATAGTCCAGTGATTTTAACAAAAGAGCAAAGGCAATTAAATTTTAAAATTGTAGTCATTTAAACAAATTTTTCTAGAAAAAAAATGAACATTCACATATAAAAAGTGAATCTAGTCAAACATATTTTTTTATCTTTCACAAAAGTTAACTCAAAGTGCATCACTTCTCTAAATGCAAGATTAAAAAATATAAATTTTACAGAAAATAACAAAGAAGAAAATTTAGGAGACCTTTTGTTTGGTGATAACTTTAGATATAATACCAAAAGCTGTCAATGAAAAAAATTAATAAATTGGACTGTATTAAAATTAAAAACTTCTTCTCTATCAAAAACACTGTTAATACATTGAAAGGACAAGACACAATCTGGTAAAAGTAATCTCTTCATAATGATTGTCTGATAAATAATGGGAATCTAAAGTATACAAAAAAACTTAAAACTGAACAATAAGAAAACAAGGTTGGTTCTCATCTTGGGAGGATTCAAAACCCTCATCATAAGTGTTATAATAACAATAGATGTTTGTTTACTGCTCCCTTGTCTACTCCCCCTGTTCCTTCAGATGATTAGGGGATTCATCACTACTGTAGTTAGCCAAAAAATGACATCACAAGTATATTATATGAAACATTAACAGTTGGTTTCTTCAGAAAATCTGGAAAGTGAGAATGAAAGTGAGACGTCTCACTAATATTATAAATTGGTGAGGGTCTCAAAGTGGAGGGTGAAGAGGGAGACCCAGGCATCTCAGATTAACTTCCCCTTTTCATTCCTAAGACTGTAAACTGAAACCTTTTCATATGTAATTGCTGAGACTGTAAACCGAGACCCTTTTCATACGGTAAGCTATAAACCTAAGGTTCTTCCACATGTAACATCTAAAGTATAAGCCTATATAAAGATGGAACCTTCCTTTGTTAGGGGAGCTTGGCTGTTAGGCAACTATGCCACCTTGCTCCCAGCTGAATAAACCCTCCTTCCTCCTGTAAAAAAAAAAAAAAGAAAGAAAACAAAAACTGGGCAAAAGTTCTCAATAGATACCTCACTGAAGAAGATGTTACAGATGGCAAATAAGCATATGAAAAAAAATGTTCAACATCATATGTCATTAGGGAATTGAAGTTAAAGTAACGCCATATCATATTACTACATATCTATTAGCTAGAATCCAACATGTTGACAGCAACAAAGGGTTATAACGTGGAGTCACAAGAACTCTCAGTCAGTGCCAGTGGGAATGCAAAATGTTTTAGCCACTTTAGAAGCCAATTTGGGAGTTTGTTACAAAACCAAATATGCCATGCAATCCAGTAATTATTTTCCTTGATTTTTAACCAAATGAATGGAAAACTATGACCACAGAGAATTCATGAATATTTATAGCAGCTTTAGTTATAATCGATAAAACTTGAAAACAATCAAGATGTTTTCAGTAGATCAATGTATAAATAACTTTGGTACACTGGAATACTACTCAGCAGTAAACAAAATCAAATCTGTCAAGCCTTGAAAAATGTGAAGAAAATGTAAATGCATACTGCTAAGTGACAGAAAGCAACCTGAAAGTGTTAGACACTATAATAATCTAACTATATGACAGTTCTGGAAAAGGCAAAACTGAAAACGTGAAAAAAGCAGGGATTATCTGATGTTAAGGAGAGTGAGAGTAAATAGTCAAACCTCAGAACATTTTAGGGCAGTGAAACTATTTGTATTAGTCTGTTCTCACCCTGCTATAAAGAAATACTTGAGACTGGGTCACCAATAAAGAAAAGAGGTTTTTAATTGGCTCACAGTTCTGAAGGTCATATAGGAAGTACAGCAGCTTCTTCTTCTGGGGAGGCCTGAGGAAACTTACAGTCATGGCAGAAGGCAATGGGAAAGCAGGCTTATCTTACATGGCCTGAGCCGGAGCAAGAGAGAGAGAGGAGGGAGGTGCTACACACTTTTAAAACAATCAGATATTGGATATAACTCACTCGTTCACTAACACAGGAACAGCACTGATGTTATGATGCCATGCCATTTATGAGAACTCTGCCCCTATGATCTAATCACCTCCCATCAGCTCCCACCTCCAACATTGGTGATTACAATTTGACATGAAATTTGAGTGTGAACACAGATCTAAACCTATCATTTTGCACCTCCCCTGCGAAAATCACTTGTCTTTCTTGCATTGCAAAATACAATTATGCCTTCCAACAGTACCCCAAGTCTTAACTCATTCCAGTATTAACTCAAAGTCCAAAGTCTCATCTGGAACAAGGCTAGCCCCTTCTGCCTATGAGCCTGCAAAATTAAAAGTAAGCTAGTTACTTGCAAGATACAATGGAGGTAAAGGCACTGGGTAAATACTCTCATTCCAAAAAGGAGAAATTGGCCAAAAGAAAGGGGCTATAGGCCCCATGCAAGTCTGAAACACAGCAGGACAGCCATTTAACCTTAAAGCTCCAAAATAATCTCCTTTGACTTCATATCCCACATCCAGGGAACACTGATATGAAGGGTGGTTTCTCAAAGCCTTAAGAAATCCTGCCTCTGCGACTTTGCAGGGTTCAGCCCCTGTGGCTGCTTTTACGGGTTGGTATTGAGTGCCTGTGGCTTTTCCAGGTGTATGGTACAAGCTGTCAGTGGATATTCCATTCTGGAGCTTGGATAATAGTGGCCTTCTTCTCACAGCTACACTAGGCAGTGCCCCAGTAAGGACTCTGTGTGGTGGCTCCAACCCCACATTTCCCTTCTGCACTGCCCTAGTAGAGGTTCTTCATTAGAGTTCTGTCCCTGTAGCAGGCTTCTCCATGGACATGCAGGCTTTTTCATACAACCTCTGAAATCTAGGTGGAGGCTCCCAACCTCAACTTTTGCACTCTGTGAACCCTCAGGCTTAACACCACATGGAAGATGCCAAGGTTTAGAGCTTGTACCCTCTGAAGCGGAAGACTGAGCTGAAGCCCTTTGAACCACAGATAAAACTAGAGGGGCTGAGATGCCAGAAGCAGTGTCCCAAGGTTGTGCATGACTGCGGGCCCCTGAGTGTGGACCACAGAACTAGTCTTCCTTCCTAGGCCTCTGGGCCTATGATAGGAGGGGCTGCCATGAAGGTTTCTAAAATGCTATCAAGCCCTTTTTCTCACATTGCTTTGTGTATTAGTACTTTTCTTTTTTTTTATTGAGGCAAATTTCCACAGCTTACTTGAATTCTCCTCTGAAACTCAGCTTTCCTTTTCTACCACGTTGTCAGGCTGAAAATTTTCCAAAATTTTACACTCTGCTTCTCTTCTAAATATAAGTCCCTGTTTTACATCATTTTTTTGCTCATGCTATTAGAAGCAGCCAGGTCACATCTTGAATATTTCGTAGCTTAGAAGTCTCTTGCACTAGATACCCTAAATCATCATGCTCTAGTTCAAAGTTCCACAAATTCCTAGGTCAGGCGCACAATGCAGTCAACCTCTTTGCTAATATATAACAAAAGTGACCTTTGTTCCATTACCCAATAAGTTCCTCATTTCCATCTGAGACCTCCTCAGCCTGGATCAGTATTTTGGTCACAACCATTCAAGTCTCTAAGGAAGTTTCAAACTTTCCTTCACATTCCTGTTTTCTACAAAGCCCTCCAAACTCTTCCAATCTCTGCTCATTACCCAGTTCCAAAGTTACTTCTACATTTTCAGTTATCTTTATAACAATGCCCCACTCCTTGGTACCAATAATCTGTATTAGTATCTTTTCACAATGGTATAAAGGAAAACCTGAGACTGGATAATATATATACAAGGAAAAAGACATTTAACTGTTTGATGGTTCTGCAGGCTACGCAAGAAGTATAGCAGCTTCTTCTATGGCCTCAGGAAACTGACGGTCACAGCAGAGGGCAAAGGGAAAGCAGGCACATTTTACATGGCAAGAGCAGGAGCAAAAGAGATGGGGAGGTGCCACACACCTTTAAACAATCATATCTCGTGATAATTCATTCACTTACCATCATGAGAACAGCATCAAGGTGATGGTGTTAAACCATATATGAGAACTCTGTCCCTTTGATCTAATCACCTCCCATCAGGTCCCACCTCCAACGTTGGGGATTACAGTTGAACATGAGATTTGCATGGAACACAGATCCAAACAATATTACTATTCTAAATGATTCTATAATGGTGGATACATGCAACTATTCTTTCTACACAACTTATGGAATGTTCAATATGAAGAGTGAACTTTAATGTAAACTGTAGATGTTATTTAATAATGTATCAATATTGATTCATCAATTGTAATTGATGAAACATATCACACTAATACAAGTTGTAAATATTAGGGAAAATTGGG
Source organism: Cacajao melanocephalus (assembly GCA_963573385.1). NCBI lineage: Eukaryota > Metazoa > Chordata > Mammalia > Primates > Pitheciidae > Cacajao > Cacajao melanocephalus. Next base: position 48,274 of record CAUYLG010067099.1, read on the forward strand.
GAAAAAAGGGGTTTACCAGGGAAGTTGGTACTTTCTGATCATTTTTTTTGATTCTTTACTAATCAATTCTCTACTATTTAAAACACATATTTTAAAGTGAGATATTGCATCAAATACTGCCAGTCACTGTCTAATACTGTTTCTATTTTATTTGTGATAATCCCCAATGCAAAGCAGATCTTAACTGACAGTTTCAGAACAAGTTAGAGGTCCAATTCAAAGGCAATTTACTGTCAAGTTGTAGCATAGAGAACATTATCAAGACCCTTCTAACTGACTATGTTTAAGAAAAAATGGAAAATCAGGCACACAGCTATACAAAATACTGAGAATTATCAGTCCATGGTCAGAATGAGGCCTGCTGCAAGTCACAAATACATCTCAGAGACCCATCTAGTTCATTTCTGGCTATTAGTCAATATCTTTATGTCCTTCAATTCTTTCTCTGCCCATCATTTAATAATTTAAAAAAACTATTTTTAAATTACTTTTGGTTTCTTGGATGAATAATCAGCTCATATTCATAATTTTTTAAATTTCATATAGCACACACAATTTTTAAATATTCATCACATGAATTTATTGAATGCTTTTATCTTGAACCTATTAACCACTTGTTAAAATACTCCACAGAATGTGAAGGGAAATCTTAAAACAATCATGAGAGACAATGATATATTTGAATTATAATTATTTTATTTATAAAAACACAACAAATGTCATTAGGTATTTTAAAGTTTTGTATTTCAATTTGTTAATATATAGCTTTTTAGTTTTTAGAGAGACGACAGAAGACTTGAATTCTAAAAACCATGACTCATTCGTTACTAGAATTCTTAAACAAAATATGATCCATCACAAATGTTGCATGTAACATTTTCATAATTTAATGCTTGACTAAACTGAAATAATGGCAGAATTTTTATTTGGCTTAACACATGTACCCAGAAAACTTTGTTGACAGGTCTGAGACTGACAGTTAAACTGAATTGAGATTGCTTGTTCTAGATTGTCTTACAAAGAGCATATGTCATCTATGTGATTGCAGTCTATTTCACATGTTCTTAGCCTAAACAGAATACCTATGAACTTCACTGGGAATTCAGAATGCTTAAAGTTTGATTAATTCTTCTTTGGGATCCGGAATTGTAGCCGGCTGTAGCCACTTCAGCTGTTCCATTAAAGTTATGTTTTCATATTTAAGGTAATTCATACTGACTTTCTCTAAGCTATGGTTTTCACAAAATGTCTGTAAATTTTGTGCTTATTTTATCAAGGTAATATATACTTTCTAATAGTTGATTAAGTAAGCATTAAAAAAGGCAGTACAAAGATTGTCAAGTATTTCTTTTTATTTTTTACTTGAGTTTTCATATTGATTCAGGATGTTGGAGATGCTCAAACTCAGTCCCTCTTTGATCATAGAGCATGGACTACAATATAATATTATTGATAATATGAATGGTCCATATGAATGCCAAATGATTGATATGACTATATATTAGTGAAGACAACAGTTTGACAAAGACAATGACAAATGTGACTTTATACTTTATGAAAACAATGCCTAATTTTTAAGATGGCAACTTAATTAAGGCCCTGATCATTGAAACATCAACCCACACTGGCTATACTAATTCTGTAGAGAACAGGTTGGTCGATAACTCCATTAAAAATGTATTTCAGGTCCCAATTCCCTTGGAGTTATAATATATTGCTCAAGTACTGAAATACCACTGGAATAATAAAAATAGCAACAAAAAGTGTGAATTCTTACAGAGAACTTATCATTGCCAGAGACTTTTTAAGCACTTATAATGAATCATCAGATCCTTATGACAGAGCTATAAGTAGGTATTATTATCTCCATTTTATGCTAGAAGACAATGAAGTACAGATACAGGGGTACGTTAGTAAATGTTTAACAAGCTTCTAAGTAGAATGAGACCTAATTTGTAGTGTTTGCCAATTTTCATGGTATAAACACTCCTACAACAATCACCATAGATTTCAAGCCACTAATATGACTTAGCTGAACATGGAGTTGAGAAGAGATGCACAGTACCTCACAATTATATACTACTTATGCCAGCCAGATTAATAGATGTAAATAATCTGAATGGGATAGATTAATAGTAAAATGATAAGTGATGAGTTTTGAGTATTTATAAATTCTGTATATATTTTATAGACATAAATTTACATAATTAATTTTTAATAATGACTCCACTTAACAACTGGCTTACAGAATTTTTGCAAATATAAAAGTCAAGTTCTCATGGGTTTATAGATCCAGTATAAGCTGGCTTTAAACTGCACAAAAAAGTTAAATAACTTGCTCGAGGAGAGTAAGTAAATAATATGAAATGTGTGACTGTACCATGCTCACAACAACTACTTCAGATAGGTGCTTATTATCATGCCCATATTATAAATGAGGAAACAAATATGAAAAGGTTCATCACTTTTCATACAGAAAGACAATGACAGAGATGCTGTTCAAATCTACGTGGTTCCAGAGTCTCTGCTCCAAGTCCCTAGATGAGAATACATCTCAGTGTGTCACAATTCAGCAAAAAAATATAAACATTGTAAGGACAAAAATCTCCCCACTTTGTTGTAACCAATCATCTGTTACTTACGGAAAAAATGATATGTGAGATGTACATCTATGTCAGTGTTTTTCTCTAAGCAATTTCACAAACATTCAATACATTGGACCACTTGATCTTAAAAATCCTATTTGTCCTCATATCATAAATCACAAAACTGAGTACTCAGTCAATAAATAGTCTATCCAAGTTGTAGCTAGGAAATGGTGAGACCAAAATTTAGCTCAGGATTTGTTTAAGAAATATCAATTCCATAAAAAAAACTCAGTTCTACAATGTTGTGTTTAAAGCCTGAAGAAATAGTATAAAAATGACAACACGGACCTAGATCATTCCTGAAAGTGTCAGGCCTGTGATAAGAAATGTTTCCTTATTGAGAATGAAACAAGAAACAAAGAAGTAAAGAAGAGTCCAATAGCTGCTGCCACCCGAACCCTCCTCTCAGACTGCTGCGGGCACAAATCCACCCACACCTTGAGGCTCTGGCCTGATTTCTATATACCGTGCACCTTCAGTACTCTTCGCCACTTCTCTACCATCAACCTAATCTCTAGAGCAATACTGTTCTTTTTAAATCATAGAATCTACGGGAAAGCAAAATTCAGCATGTTTTAAAATTCCAAACTAAACCTCAGTGCTATTTTTGTTCATCATTTATAGTCCTCTTTAATCTTACTAAAAAAAAATAACAAGTACAATTCTACACAAAAAAATAACAAGTACAATTCTACACCTAACTAGACATTTTAGAACTTGGAACACATAACCTATCGCAAGTAATAAAGTTTCACGAGAACCTCGTGTGTGTGTTTCTTTTCTTCTACTATGACATGCAGTGTTGCAGAATTTAGATTTAACTACTAAGAATGTAAACAGCTAGACAGCAAGTTCCACAAGGGAAGGAATATTTTTAGGGCTGCTTAACATAATGTCTCTTTCATTGTAGAGGATCAATAAATATTTGCTAATTACATTTTGCTAATATGGGAACATAGTAGATTAGACGGCTCCAGAAGTGTATGATAATAAATTTTGTTGTTTTAATCACCACTAAGCTTGTGGTGATTTATTACAGTAGCAATAAAAAGCAAATACAGTCAGCACTGATGCAAAGAAAACCAAGTAAATTCATTATGTTCCAGAAGCACCAGAAAGTCATTAAGTTTACTCTAGAAAAGAACATCCTTATGAGACAGTCAGGATGGAACTCAATTCCCCTTCTCCCTGACCCTGGTGTCCCACCAAGGAAGGAAGGACATCTACTGCAACTTGATGGGGGTGGGACCTGGTGGCCAGTGGTGACCCCAAGTAGACAATCCAGACCTTGGACCATAAATCTTGCTCCAGGTGCCATGCCCACTGGTCACGGGGCCTTAGAAAAACTAAGATAAGCAATGTCCCACCATAAATCTTACTTAAGATACTGTATCTACTGATTGTGGGACCTTGAAATGAAAATCCCACCTTAAATCTTAGGCCAAGAAGTTAATACTGTCTCCTGTATGCATACAGACCAGAAGAATGACCAATCCTTTACCTTAGCTTCATTATAATACTAAAAATTACACCCATGGGTGGAGATTTAACATGCTAATGAGACACGCGACACCTGAAGAAGTATGAATAAGCATGTTATCCAACTGTGTGAGTACCATAATTTCCCCACCTGTAGAAACCTAAACATCACTCTCTGCCTGCTTTATCCTCTTTAAAATTACTCTCCTGACACTCTTTGGAGAATCAGCAGATAATTTTCTCTCTTGCGCTGCCTCCCTTGTGTTTCAACATGATCCCCTAATAAAAGGTTTGGCTGGGAAACTCACTCAGCCCCCTGCCAATTTCTGTTTAATTAGAGTCAAGAATCTGTGGTCGGTAACAACTTAGATGAATCCAGTTAGCTCAGATTTTTCTTCATGTATGCGTTCCAGAAATGGACAGTATAGGCAAGGCTGTCACAGCCTGCATTACTAAGAAAGACCAGTGACACAAATCATCCTTTGTACTAAACAGAGACAATTATCACATCTTCTCTGAACATGTTTCTCTGATGTTACTGCCAACAGATAGAATCCAGTGGTCTTGGTTCTTAATTGGCTTCTGAGTGTGAGGAGTAAGCTAACAGGCAAACAGTCCCTCCACTCCATCAATGTTCTTTAATATCAACCTATAATTTTGAGTGTGTCTCTTGCTCTCTAAATTCTGAAAGAACCCAAAAATAATTGGAAGCACCCCATAAAGTTTTTCTCTGAGGCTGACTGATCTATATTCAACTTGTTCAAACATCCCCAGATATTCTATTGTCAATTATTTTAAAAAGATCTTCTTTTCTGAACAGAATAGCACTTTTTAAATGAAACTGAGGTTCCTGGAGGTATAATAAATTGAAGCATTTCTTTTTTAAATAGGAGAATCTACTCCTCAAATATAGGCAATGATTAGTTACTCTTTCAAATTATTTGATTATTACCATTAATACTTCTGCAACTAGCGCTAAGTCAAGAGGTGCCAGCAAAATTAAGAAATCCAAGATTCGACAGAGACTGATAAAGCCTTGGGCAGCTGGAAAGTTCATTTATCTTTCCCTTCTATTTTTTCTTAAATTGAGTTCATAATTTCTGCCAGGAGTGGTGTTAGAGTTAATTGAGTGTTGAAATTAAGAACTTCTTAGATAACCCTTGGAGCACGTGGCATGGTATGTAACTTACAATTCCGGTCTCCATTTTTCAACCATATTCCGAGTAAGACAACTCATACCTCACACACTGTGTATATCTATGTTAACATCTGTATTTATATATGAATATCTTTAACTAAATTGAAATCTAGCACTATACATTCTTTTCCCGCACAATAATTTACAACAGAAGTTTCTTTTATGTTTTTTTTTCCAAGATGGCAGATTAAAAGTTTTTAGCATGCCTTAGCCACTTGGAAACAGCAAAATAATGCATAAAGGTCAACTCTGTGAGCTTTAATTCAAGAAGGACAATGGGAATCCACTGGGATCATGAGAGACATCCCAAAACAGGGAAAATGCCAGCAAACAGCTCCTGTGACAGCATCCAGCTAATAAAAGGAGTGAAGTCCCAGAATGTCAGCAAAACAGAGAGACTTCCTCTATGACTCACCTTTCCACTAGGGACCTGTGTAAACCAGGATGAGGGAAAACATTTTGTTTTTCCCAAGCCCTGGAACTAACTTGGGGAGAGGCTTGGGGATGCAATGAGAAAAAGACACAATGAAAACTTGCAGACATTTTCCAAACCCAGGACCAAGAGCAGGATGCCATTTTTTAATACAGGTGCATACAAACTCAGGCATTCTTTGATGACCCAGCAGCATGGCAAGACAGACATTTTAGTCTCAGACCAGAGACTGAAACACCTGCTCTGCAGTGGAATAGGGGCTTCCACAGCCAGTAGGCACTGTAATCCTATTCTCCCTCGCCACAGCCCTAGGATGGAAGGAGAGCTGCTACAGCTGCAGTTTCTCCTGAGTAGTGAGACTTGCAGCCAGGGCCAGCCTGGAAATTAGAAGTGGTCTGGGTATATCAGTACTAGATGCCCCAGCCTGTTCCCCTGAGATCGTTGTGGAGCACCCTCTCTGCTCCACCACCAGAGAGAAATCCAGGCATTTGGAGCACCTGCTTGTCACAGCCTGAGCTGTCCCACTCTTCATTAACATAGATCAAGGTCCAGCAGGGCCGTTTCCATTCCATGCTCAGGCAGATCTTCAGTATCTGAAATACCCACACTACTGGATTAGGAGTCTATGCCACCCATCATTCTTCTTCAGATAATTCAGGGCCATAAAGGTTTCCCAGATCCATTCCTAGGCAGACCTCTGGGCACTTGGTGGCCCCCCACTGAATTCTCTCTTGCTGCTGGTGCTTGTGCCTGCCATTGAGGGACTTGTAGACAGACCTGCCTGGTCTGGCCCAGTTCACCTTGGCCTCTGCCCCGCTGGGGCTCTTCAGAGAGCTCACACAACTGTGACCTCCATTAATCAGTCCCCAAGCTTGAGGCAACATAGAGTTTGTCCCAGTGAAAAAACTCAAGTATAAACACAGCCATGTTCACCACAGCTGGCTCTTACCTGTAAGAACCAGCTACTGGCTTGTAGGTCGAACTGCACAGTCCAATATAAAGGCTGCAGAGAGAAGTGCATAGGATTTTGAGAAGTGTCTGTTCATATCCTTTGCCCACTTTATTATGTTTTTTTTTTCTAGTAAATTTCTTTAAGCTCCTTGTAAATTCTGGATATTAGAACTTTGTCAGATGAGTAGATTGCAAAAAATTTCTCCTATTCTATAGGTTGCCTGTTTACTCTGATGATATTTTCTTTTGCTGTGCAGGAGCTCTTTAGTTTAATTAGATATCATTTGTCAATTTTGGCTTTTGTTGCA
>CAUYLG010067106.1:0-92144 GCA_963573385.1 Cacajao melanocephalus
AGGTGGATCACGAGGTCGAGAGATCGAGACCATGGTGAAACCCTGTATCTACTAAAAAATACAAAAATTAGCTGGGCATGGTGGCGCGTGCCTGTGGTCCCAGCTACTCGGGAGGCTGAGGCAGGAGAATTGCTTGAACCTGGGAAGTGGAGGTTGCAGTGAGCCAAAATCGCGCCACTGCACTCCAGCCTGGCGCATGGCAACAGAGTGAGACTCTGTCTCAAAATAAATAAATAAATAAATAAAATAATAGTGTAGATGCTGGGACCAAAGACCACTGGAATTCACATCCTGCTCCATCACGCATTCATTAGCAAAGAAGCAACAGACAAGTTCCTTTACCTCTGTGTGCCTCAGTTACTTTATCTGTAAAATGGGGACACTAAAGGTCACCACCTCACAGCACCACTGAAAGGATTCACGACGTTCACAGACATAAAGCCCTTAACACAGTGCCAGGCTTGCCAGGGTAGACCGCAGAGAGGCTAGCTATTATTATTATTGTTAATATCATCATTATTATTATTAATCTGGTCCATCAAGAAGACAGTCATTTATCAATAAATTACACAGAAAGATATTAATTAGCAGTCAGTATTTATAAATTAACATTATAAAACCACTATTAATTAATTAGTATATGTGCTAATTTACACGAATGCTACAAATTAAAAGCAATTAATTGCATAAGTACACTGAAGGAAAAATAGAAAGTGATCAGAACGAACAGTACAGGGTGAGTCAGGAAGCACCCTGAGAAGTGACCATGAACTGAGGCCAGAGTGGAACCTGCAGGAACCCAAAGGCAGGAGCACGGGCCACCTGGGAAGGAGCTCAGCACGCAAGGAGCTGAAAAGGTCATCTCTTCCTTCTTTCCTCTCTCAGCACTTGCTTACAAGAGTTGAATCTTACTAATTTCCCATTTTTCCAACCTTGTCTTGGAAGTATAATGAAAGCTATTAGGTAAGCAATAGAAAGGAACGGAAAACTCCTCACCTTTGGAGTCAGGCTGGCTAGACCCCGATTCTGCTTCTTCAGTCTACCAGCTGTGCAAATTTAAACAGGTGTCTCAACCTCTCTGAATCTCAGGAGCCTCATCTAGAAATGAAAATCAAAGTGCCTTTCTTTTAGGGTTGTCGTGAACAGGACATGATATTCAAAATATTGAGCCATCAGAACAGACCCATGGGCATGTGTACCAGTGTTGACCGCAGAGTCTTGGGCCTGGTAGTGAGGATTAAGTGATGCAATATATTTGAAGTGCCGGGGAGGGTGCCTAAAACAGTGGAGGCTGATACACAGTTGCCTTTGCTATTATCGTTTATGTCTGTATTCACTGTGGCTCTCCAGCGTCTCCATGGGGCCTTCTAGGACCCACATCTCTTCTCTCCTCCCAATCTCCCTCCCACCAGGTGCCCAGCCCAGGCTGCACCTGCCAGTTGCTGACTGCCTGTTTGGGGTTTTATTGGGGAAATGTAGCCTGCCCTACCCCGTGGAGATGGCCAAAGATGAATCACATGGCCAGCCTTGCAATAAAAGCTAGGTTTAAAGTTGAAAGGTCTTAAGTAAATAGGCCTTCCCGTTCTGGGGGTCTTCTGTCTGCCATCCCACTTTTCTCCCTACTGTCTGCCTCACACTCCCAAACAACACTCCCTAGGAGGGCAATTCAGCTTCTGGGCTCCAGCCAGCCTCTCCCTTTCTCCCCACCTCCACCCTACCAGCACCACTGTTTTCTCTCTCTCCCTCTCCCCTCCTTTTTTTTTTTAACATGCAAGTTGCCATGAAAAATTTGTTAATGAAATATTTGCTCAGAAGTCTGCTCTGGGCTAGGCTGATAACCTATCTGTGTTTGAGTTTGGCTTCCCATATTCTAAATACTCATCTTCTGTCTGTTTAGCTTATTGATTGGTTTGGCAGGAAAAGAAGCCTTGTCATCAGTGACCAAGGTCAAACTAAACAAAAACGGAAGCGGGTGGGGAGTGGAAGATGAGCTGAGGGGCTCAGGAGGCAAGGGAGGCTTGTCCAGGTTTCCTTGAAGGGACAGATCCCGTTTCCAAACAGTCCCCCCATCCCCAGGTTTCCATTCATCTGTAGCTGCTAAAAGGGAAACTTGGCAGAGGGGGCCCGGATGGGGACGTAGATGCAAATGCTGAAAGGTGAGAGGCTAGCAGATGGTGTAAACTTAGAGGAGATTTCTTTCCCTGAGTGAGCGTGTCAGGAAAAATGAGGGCGGGAGCTTGTGCCTCTGTGAGCAAAGTCAAAAGGCTTTGCAGGGCATCATTGCTGATAGTTCTACTGAAAGCTACTGTCTCACTAAGGCTACTTAGTTAAAGGCATGGTAGTTACTAAATTCGAAATAAAGCCATGAGACAGGTGATATTTGTAGCACAAATCCAGGGCCCCAATCATCATTGATAACACACAAGTGTGTCTGAGTCTCGAGGTGTGAATGCATTACTTAATGCTTTTGCTTCTAACTCAGCATCTTAATCCTGTTTCTAAAGGGTGACAATTAATGGAGGTGACAGTCAGTAGCACCCTCTCGTTGGGCAACGTAGGGAGTGCCTGGATGTACAGAAAGAGACCGAAGCTGGCTAGGCTCCTGCGTCCACCGCAATTGGCCGTATGACCAGGCCAAACTCACTTCTTCTCTTTGAGCCTGTTTCCTCGTGTGTAAAAGAGGGGTCATAATACCTACTCACGGTTGCTATGAGGAAGAATGAGATAGCAGCAATAACGTGCCCACGAATGCCGAGGAATCTAGAAGATATTGCTCGGGATCAAATGTCTGTTTCAAGGAAGTCCCAAGGCAGATCCTCCCACCCTCGCCGACACCACAAATAGCGAGAGTTCTCTGTGCTTGTACAAGCTTCATTTGCTCTCTCGCCGAACTCAAGTCATTGAGACGGGCCAGGTGTGCTCAGTACTAGGAAGGCAGGTATAATGGAGACACAGTCCTAGCTCTGGAGGAGCTTACGGTATTTGTTGGAGCAAAGCACAACGTGGAAAGTAAACCATCACAGACACTGTGACTCAAAGGACAGCTGAGAACACAAAGGAGGAGTGACCACTTCTACCTGGTGGGCGGAGGAGGGAGGGTTCACACAGGCTTCCCAGAGGACCTTTTGAAATCAGTTCTGCTTGCCAGGTAGGCAAGGGAGAAAGGGAGGGCAGGGAACAATAACATCAAAGCGGGGACTGCACAGCCGCTTCTGAGAATGGCCTGTGGCTCCTGTGGCCAGAGGGCTAGGTGGGGGCGGAGTGGAGGAGAGACTGAGGCTGGGGAGGAGAGTCAGGGGCCCAGAGGCTGCTGAGAAGCAGAGGAGGCGAGTGTGGACTCTTCAGGGAATTGTCAGCCAATGGGAGGAAGACGATCAGGCATTAGTTACCGGAGAGACGCTGTTGGGGAATTTCTTTTTAAGTAGGAGACTTGAACGTGGTCACAGGCTGCGCAGGAGAAACCAGTAACAAAGGAGAAGTTGGAAATATGGAAGGGAGAGGAACCAGCAGAGCCAGATGCTGGTCTGGGGATCACGGAAAGAGATGGGTGCAAGAGCCCGGGGCAATGGTCAGCCCTCAGCAGGAGGATGATGCCTCTTCCTCTGAGCCTGGAGTTCTGCAGAGGTGAGGCAAGTGACAGGGTGGGTACAAAAGGGAGCATCTGTAGGTGAGGACAGTTTCTTAGTGCTTGTTCCTGAGAGCATGAATTTCCTCTATGAGCTAAAAGATAGGTTATCTGCTGAGCAAGAGAGGCTGGGATGAGAGGGGAGAATAGAGAAACTGTGGAATGTTGGCATGAGGCAAATGGTTAGACTGATCCAAGGATGAAGTTGTGTAGGATTGTCATGGTGGGGATGCAATGTGGAGAAGCGAAGACACAGAGGATGCCTAGAAGAAGGCTACAGTGATATCTCATAGGGCTCACAAAGGGAAGCCTCCTGAGGACATTCACAAGAAAAATAGGAGATGGCCCGTCCCCATGAGGTCAAACAGCAAGTAGGCTGGGAGCAGAAGAGTGGCCGGCTGATGGGTAGGAAGGGGTGACTAGAGATTCAGACCCTAGGGTTTCAGATGAAGGTGATGGTCGGCGCCAAGAGCTTACAAAGCCCAGTGGTGGCCTGGGAGTTGTGGTTGCAGTGGACTTAGGATGAAACTCTCTGGTCTCTGTCACCAGGAAACTTGACACTGGGGCACAGGTAGGTCATCACCTGGATGATTATATTGCTCATTAAGAGGCCAGGATTCAGCAGACATCGCATCAAGATTATGCGAACCGTCTTATTCTGTGGTTGGTCTACAGAGCCTGAAAATGTCTGCAACAGGGAGATGCATGTGGTTCCGTTAAACAATGGGAAGGACACTCCATATTTTGCTTAAGCCGTAGTTCCCAAACTGCACCTAGGCACTTGAGGGCAATGCAGCAGACTCACAGGGTGCCGTGTGATCGTTTTGACTTTTTTGGGAAGCACGGCAACACCTGTCAGACACAACACAAACTGTCTGAGGTAGTTCACGGTTTCAAAATAAATGGTGCTTTGCTTGATGACTTGTGATACAGAGAAAAATAATAAACGGTACTACATTCTTTACGATGACATCGTATCTTTTTCAAAGCTAAGTTGTTGGTGGTTGCCATGATAACAAGCCAGTATTCAGTGAATGTGGAGCAGGGGATGGGAGTAGTGGGGTCCAGGTTGACTCCAAGGTTGAAGAAGTGCAGTGCTCAGCAGATACAACCATCCGTGAGTAAATAAATGTGGTTATAAAGGGATAAAATAAAATTATGACTTTTTCCTTCTATTGACATGTATTGTTTCTTCAAATGGCTACTAAATTATTAGGACATAGGACCTAAATACTTAATGAATGGAGCTTTGGGGTATTTCTTTTGGCTGAGGAGAGCTATGAAACAAAAGTCACCAAGGCACTAGGCACGCCGTGAATAGAAAAAGATTGGGAGCCTTTGGATGAATGGATTACCGAAACTTGGGTTTCTGTTATAAGTTTTTTAAATCTTAGAAAGTGACAGCTGAAAGGAACCTTAAGATTATTTAGAATAACTGCTGTCAGTTTACAGAGGACACAGCCATGACAGTTTGGCAGGGCAGGAGGTAGTGGGGCGGGGCGGGGGGGGTGGCGGCTTGTCTAAGGTCATCAGTTGTTGGTAGAACAAGAATCAGTTCCCAGATCTCAACACTTTCTGTCCAATGTCCCTTCTGCTGAAAACAACTAGCCTAATTCACTCATATTATTTCTGTAATAACAGTAATTTAAGGATTAATGTATTTTCTCCCAAAAACCTTATTTATAGAAGTGAAAAACAAAGTCTAGCCATTCCCCCCTGCTGTGAGCCACTACTGGTATTTGGCCACTTAACCATGACACATCTTCACTTGCTGTCACACTGCAAGGACCCCGTAAGTAAGGAAAGTCAACCTCCTTCAAATCATGATTCAAAAATATGGATGCTGGTCAGGCACAGTGGCTCACACCTGTAATTCCAGCACTTTGGGAGGCCAAGGCAGGCGGATCACCTGAGGTCAGCTCGAAACCAGCCTGGCCCACATGGTGAAACCCCATCTCTACTAAAAATACAAAAATTAGTTGGTGTGTATTATGGGTGGTAATGGTGAGTGCCTGTAATCCCAGCTACTCAGGAGGCTGAGGCAGGAGAATGGCTTGAACCTGAGAAGTGGAGGTTGCAATGAGCTGAGATTGTGCCACTGTACTCCAGCCTGGGCAACAGAGGGAGATTCTGTTTCAAAATATATATATGCATCATATATGATGATGGATGCATCATATATATATGTGACAGATGCTAACACATTATTCTGAAGTCACTTTTTATAGGCAGGTGAACTAACTCAAGAGCCAATCCCATGTGCTGAGGGGGATTCACTGCCTTCCCCAGCCTCCCTCCCCATGACTTCGGGAGAACTCAGGGAGGCAGTGGGGTAAGGGGTGCTCTGTTTCCCTCCTCTTGTTCCTTCTTTCTGCTCTTTGTGGGTCAGTGACTGATCGTTCTTTGCATCTTACCTCCCACAGTGGTTCTTTCTTGCCTCTGTCTGTTCCAGGTGATCCCGTGTAGAGTACAATTCTTCTAAGTGAATTCCCCAAGACAACAGCTGTATCAGACCTAGACTAATAGTAAGGGGCTGATGGCACCACACAGAACAGGAATCAACTTAAACTTAAGTACTAGGAATCCCTGTCTGAAAATTTCACTAGGCATTTCTCTCCACAAGATACTTCTCACTGGCCATCGGCCTCCAGGCTCTGCTTTCTATCACCTTCCACAGGCCCCGCTCCTGTCTCCAGACTACTTCATTTCTTCTTCCAAAGTCCAACTCCTGACCTCAGGTAGAAATTTCTGAATTGCTCTCACTTTGATAATTAGATAATTTCTTTGTTACAACACACTACACTAGCCCCCAAACCCGGCTTCTCACAACCAAATAGAATGCTCCAAACTAACCAAGGTATCAATACCCCTTTTGGGGGTGCTGCCCCTTCTTAATGTTTACCACAAGTTATAAAACTTCAGCTTTGCTTTAAAATATACACAACATTTTACGTTATACTTTATATGCTAAAAGAAAATGCCTGAAAAACCAAGTGACTTTTTAAAACTTCAGCTGCAAATGCTGCTGTATTTGTTTCTCTGTCTTTCAAGTTACCAGGGCTACTCTTTCCAAAGAATGACCAGATTGTCTATGACAATTTCAGACCCAGAAACAACCCCCAGAAGTGTGGCCTGATTTCTTTCCAGTTCAAGATCATGGGAGGTGCGAACCAGAAGCCGGAGCAGCGGGTTGGGCATCTGAGAGCTTTATGACGATAAGTCAGTGCTGCTGTTGACACATGAAGCTTCAGTGGCCCAGCCAAACTGATCAAATACAAACCCAATTTCCGATTTGCAGGGTTGGGTGGACTAACAAATTGTATCAGAGGCTTTGCATCAAAGCCTTTAAGAAAAGAGAGCTATTGCCGTGAACCTGAGACTCCCCGCACCTCCCTCTGTCTCTAACACTTCATCATCACTATTAATATATAATCCAGGAGAGGTACAGACCCTACCCAGGACAAGTAGGTGGGGCAGGGGGGTTACAACTCCAAAGACAACAGCTAATGATGGTAATAGTGGCTACATTTTAAGAACTCTCTGGCTCGGACATCTTTATAGACACAGTCTTGTTTAATTCTTGCAACAGCCCTAACAGGTAACTAGTATTGTTATAACTAGTGTAGTGGGTCAGGATGATTTTATGAAATACCTGGCAATGGATTTCTCACTTGTAGTGCCTTTTGTTTACTTAGTCACCTTCTGCTTTCCCAAAATACACTTTGGCACTCATAGCACTGGGAATAGAATTGGTATGGTGAAAACCAAAATCAAAAACAAAAAAAACCAAAAACGTTGTTTTTGGCACACTCAGCAACCTACCTCTTTCTGATCCGTCATCTTCAGCATGAGCTCATCACTATCAGCACTGTGTTTAATACATCCCGGAGAGAAAGCAGGGAAGAGACAAAAGCCAAAAAAGGCAGTGGCTAGGCTGGGTCTGCCACCTCCCTTCCTCTTAAATTACTTTCTTAGAAGTTATACCCACTCACTGTTTGTTACTTTTCATTGGCAGGAAAATACCACATTGTCACCCTCTGTCTAAAAGGGATTCTGCAAAATGTCTAATTTTAGCTAGTCACAATGCCCTTCAAGAGAAGGGATGCAAATTAAAATTACACTGAAGTACCTCCTTTCTGTACTGATCAGATTGCCAAAAATCAAAAGGTTTGATAACTCTGAGTTGGAAAGGATATGAGTAAAAAGATCTTAAAAACTCCTATGGGAGTGTACATTTGTACAACTTCTATGAAGAGCAATTTAGCAAAATCTATCCGAATCCCAAGTGCATATGCCCTTTGACTGAGCAATTCCACTCTAGGAAATTTGCTGTCAAGTCATGAAAAGACATGGAAAAAACTTCAATGCATATTACTAAATGAAAGGAGCCAGTCTAAAAAGGCTACATTCTTTATAATTCCAACTATATGACATTCTGGAAAAGGCAAACTATGGTGACAGTAGAAAGATCAGTAGTTGCCAGGGTATGGGGAGTGGGAGGGATGAATAGCACACAGGATTTTTAGAGCAGTGAAACTACTCTGTATGATGCTTTAATGATGGATCTGTGTCATGATGCATTTTTCCAAACCCATAGAAAGTACAATATCAAGATGGAACCCTAATGTAAACTATGAACTTTGGGTGATGGTGATGTAGGTTCACTGATTATAACAGATGTAGCACTCTGGTGGGGATGTTGGTAATGGGGAAGACAATGTGTATGTGAAAACAGGCGGAATATTGAAAATCTGTGCCTTTTGCTCAGTTTTGCTGGGAATATAAAACTTCTCTAAAAAATAAAATATATTTAAAAATATCTATATATGGGTTTGCTTGTGTATACTTAAATATTTTTAGATGGATATATGTAAAACTGAGAATATTTCCCTGTGGTGAGGGAAAAATCCCTTATCAATACCAGATAAAAGTCTTATATAAAACATTTATAAACCAGTCTCATTTATGAATATAGATGCAAAACTTCTAAATAAATGACTAACAAACTGAATCTTGCTCTGTATAAAAGAAATACATCATGACATGGTATGGTTTATCCTAGGAGAGCAAGGATGGTTCATCATTGGAAAACAATTAACGGGTTTAAAAATTACAACTATCTGAATAATCATTGTTATATTTAATATTTGTGATATTTTAATAATTATTAGGTAACATAAATACAAAAGGCCTTCCTGAACTTGATTAATGCTATCTACTAGAAATCTATAGCAAGCATCATACTTACTGGTAAAACATTAGAAGAACTTCCAATAAAATTGGAATAAAACAAAGATTTTTTCTCTCCTGACTTCATTTAACACTATTCTGATATTCCAGTCAATACAACAGAATAAGAAAAGGGGGTTGAGGGAGGGAGGGGAATACTAAAAGAAATAAAAACAGTCATTGCTTATGAAAATATTATCAAATATCCAAACAATCTAAAAGATTTAATTGAAAATTGCTGAAACTCCTAAGTACATTTAGTAATATTCTGGACACCGGATAAGCATAAAAAAAAAAAAACCAACATTCCCATATATCTACAATAACCAAACATAAAACAAGACAGAAATGATACCCTTCAAAATATCAATGAAACTATAAGATGTCTAGGTATATACCTTATAGGGTGTATGTAAAACCTTCATGAAAAAGAACTATAAAGCTTTCTTTCAGAAGAACATAAAAAGAAACTTGAATAAATAAAGGTGTTCATGGATGAGAAGATTCAAATTAATTTACAAATTTAATGCAGTTCTAGTCAAATTCCCAAAGATTTGTTTATGTAGCTTGACAAATTGACTCTAAGATTCATATGAGAGAATATTAAATGCCAAGAATAGTCAGAATAATTTTGAGAAAGAAAAATTGTCAAAGAAGTCCTTGACCCATTAGTTATTAAATTAGGTTAGAAAGCCATAGTGAAATAATAGATGAATACATCAATGAAATAAAATATAGTTATAAAACTCAGCATTGTATATATGGGAATTTGTGTTTGATAAAATCAGTAGATGGAAGAATATACAATAAATGGTGTTGGAAAAATGACAAAATATTTTGGGAAAAAAAGCTAACTCCTTATCATACATTATTCACAAAAATAAATTCTAATGGAGAAAATTTCTAAACATAGGAAAATAAACTTAAGAGTATTACAAATAATAGGTGAATATGATGATGGACTTGGAATTAAAAAGTCTGTTCTAAAAATGTTACAAAAGCACAAGCCAAAAAACTTGATAAATTTGGTTAATTTATCAAACTTACATTCATTATGATAAAGTACACTAACCAATAACAACTTAAGTCCAAAACAAAGAAACAAGTAATGGTAAAAACGATGAGTTCGTGTCCTTCATAGGGACGTGGATGAATCTGGAAACCATCATTCTCAGCAAACTGACACAAGAACAGAAAACCAAACACCGTACGTTATCACTCAAAGGCGGGTGTTGAACAATTAGAACACATGGACACAGGGAGGGGAGCATCACACACTGCGGTCAGTAGAGTGGGGGCTAGGGGAGGGACAGCGGAGGTGGGGAGGGATAACGAGGAGAAAAATACCAGATATGGGTGATGGGGGGATGAAGGCAGCAAACCACCTTGCCATAGATGTACCTATGCAACAATCCTGCATGATCTGAACATGTACCCCAGAACCTAAAGTACAATTAAAAAAAAAAAGAGATATCACATAGATAATCAAAGACTTGATATTCAGGATTAAAAACCTCCTACAATTAATAAGAAAAAAAGAGCAAACAATGCAAGCATTAAAATAGGCACTTCTTAGTACTTTCCTGGAAATAATAATAAAATAGGCACAAAATATAATTTACAAAAAAGAATGTGTGATATTAAATAATAAAGGATGCTCAATCTCACTTGTAATTAGAAAAGTGTATATTGAAACAAAGTAAGAAAACTGGTCCCAGGTAAGATAAAGCAAATACACACCATGCTTTTCTTTTAGTTGAATGCAATTCTAAAACCTGGACGGAATGTCTGGCCCTCTAGAGGACTCTGTAAAATCAATAGCAGTAGGTGCACCAGGGATGGACGCCAAAAATGAAAGTACTATCAAACTGGCAATAAGTGCATCAGTTTTTGTCTCCTGTGTCCACCTGGCCTTAACTCAGCTGGCAAATCTGAAATGAGCACTGTGCTAGGTAGGAAGAGCTTCAGGAGAAACCCTCTAGTCATCACCTTAGGAGTCAGGGAATGTCTAAAGCTTAGAGTTAGGTAAATTCTTATATTTCTCTTTCCTTTTTCTTCACTCTCTTGTATACCCACCAGGCAATCCTGTGGTGGCGGCCCTGGTCCCAGTCATAGCAGCAATGGTAGCCTTCAGGAGCCAGAACTCGAATGGAGGATAACTTTCTTCTTTATTTAGTGGAGCAGAAGTTCCATGAAGATACGGACAAATTTCATTGCTTTATTTTTTGAGGGGGGTGGTGGTGATGTCCTTCTGTCACTTTGCCTTAGACATACTGTGACTGCAGAAGTGAATGGTTTCTGTATGGGAGACCAAAATGGACACCCTAGAGAACTGGGATGTACTGAGGAGATCACAGGGAGCAAGGAACTCCGAACAGTGACCTCATAAAGTTCTAAGCTTCAACCCACACATGCTTGGATTTAATCCTAAGTCAATCTATTGAAGACTCTGAAAACTGAGCTAACAAGGAGACCTTTACCCAGGTCCCCGAATGACCACTTGGTAGCACACACACAGGACAGGTCTGAGTAATGCTGCAAGACCAAGAGTGGAGCCGACATTGTAACCACAATCTACAGAAGGCAGATCAAAACTTGGGATCTAAATCTAATAACCAATTTACCCACTAAAACAAAAATATTAACAACATTAATACAATTCAAACAAAGCTCAGCATCTCATAACTTAATATTCAAAATATTACAAATATAACCCAAAATTACTCAGTATGTGACAAACAATTTTTAACTTCTATAGAAAAAGACCTAGACACTAAGGAGATGATGCAGATATTAGATCATCTAACAAAAAGTTTAAAGCGGTTATAAAAGTGCTTGAAAGAGCAACACAAACACTCTAGAAACAAATGGTAAAAAAGAAAGAATCAGTGGTTATGTTAGTATCAAAGTAGATGTCAGGTTAAAAAAAAATCCCAAAGATAAACAGAGGCATTACATGTTCCTAAAGGTGTCAATTCACCAAAAAGACGTAACAATTCTAAATGTGTATACACCTAATAACAGAGGTCCAAAATAATAAAGCAAAAATAGAAATAAAAGAATAAATAAATTAGTAATTATAGTTGCAACTTCAAAAATAGCAAGGATAATGAAGTACTGATTGATACCATCAACTAATTGGATAAAATTATTAACAAAAATCAGTAGAATATATATTTTTTCAAGTGAACATGAATCATTCACCAAGAGAGACCATATCTAGCATCATATCTTAACATTAACATATTTAAAAGAATTGAAATTATACAAAGTCTGTTTTTTGACCATGGTGAAATTATACTGGAAATCAATAAAAGAAAGGTAACAGGAAAATCTCCAAACACCTGGAAATGTAAAACACTTAAAAATAATCCATAGATCAAAAAGGAAGTCTCAATGGGACTGCCTGAAAAGGCAAATGCAGCACATGAAAATCTATGGGACAAACCTAAAGCCGTGTTTAGAGGGAAGTTTATAGCACTACAATGCCTACATGATATTAGAAAGAAAAAAAAAGTGTCAAATAAATCATCTGAGCTTCTACTTGAGGAAACTAGCAAAAAAAAAGGGGGCAAAATGAACACAAATCAAGCAGAAGAAAGTAACAAAGATAAGGGAATAAATCAATGAAACTGAAAATAGAAATATAATAGAGAAAAATCAATCAAACTAAAAGCATACTGTTAGAAAAAAATCACTAAAATTGATAAGCATGTAGGAAGACTGACAAAAAGAGAGAGAGAGAAAAAAAAATCACACAAATTACCAATGTCAGGAATGAAATAGGGGATATCCCTGCAGACAGCACAGGCATTAAAAGGAAATGAAGAACTACAGAAGCACAGAAGCAACTCTATGCACAATAATCTGACAATGTAGATTAAATGAGCAATTCTTTATAAACCACAAACCACTAAAATTCACTCAAGATGAAGTAGATGACAGTAGATATCCCAAAAAATCCTGCGACTATCAAACAAATTGAATTTGTAGTTAAAAGCCTTTTGAAACAGAATCTCCAGGTCCAGATGTAATTCACTGGAAAATTCTACAACATAGTAAAGAAGAAACAACACCAATTCTACACTCTTTTTTGCAGAAAATTGAAGAGGAATACTTTCCAACTTATTTTACAAGGCCAATATTATACTAATACCAAACCACAAAAAGACAGTAGAAGAAAAAAAATACATAGACCAATATTTCTCATGAACAGAGATGAAGAAACATCTCAACAAAATATTAGCAAATGGAATAGAGCAATATCTTTTATTAAAAATCACCACAATTAACTAGGGTTTATTCCAGGAATGTAAAGTTGATTCAATATGCAAAAATAAGTCACTATAATTCACTATGTTAACCATCTAAAGAAGAAAAACCATGCGATTTTATCAATAGACGCAGGAAAGCACTTGACAATATACAACATCCATTTATAATAAACACGCTCAGTAAAGTAACAAGAGAAGGGAACTTCCTTAACATGATAAGGGGCATCTACCAAAAAAAAATCAAAAAACTCTTCAGCTAACTTCATATTTAATGGTAAAAGGTTCTCCTTCCTCCCTGCTCCAATCCAGCCCTTGCCACCAAAAGGCTTTTCCCCAAAGTTGAAAAGAAAACTAGGATGTCCATCTAGGAGATCCATTCTCAATACCCTCATTCAACATCATACTGGAAGTCTTATCCAGTGCAAAAATGCAAGTAAAAGAAATGAAAGGCATATGGATTTAAAGGAAGCCAATAAAGCCATTTCTATGCACAGATGACATGATCACCTGCATAGAAAATCTCAGGGCTCTACCAAAAACCTCCTAGACAAAAGTGAGTTCAGCAAGGTTATAGAACACAATGTCAACACAAAATGTCTATTGTATTTCTATATAGTGTCAACATACAATTGGAAACTGAAATTAAACCATATCATTTACAATAGCTCAAACAAAATGAAATACTTAGGTATAAGCCTTACAAAACATGTACTGCATACATCTGCTGAAAACTGTATGCTGATGAAAAAATCAAAGAGGACCTAAATAAACGGAGAGACAAAATATTCATGGCATGGAAGACTCAGCATATTAAAGATATGGATTGGCTTTCCCTAAATTGATATATAGATTTAATCAAGTGCCAACCAAAATCCCAGCATGACTTTTGGTGGAAATTGGTAGGCAGATTTTAAAATACATATAGAAATGCAAAGAACCCAGAATGGCCAAAGCAACTTGGGAAAAGAATAAAGTTGAAGGAATCTATTCACATGATGTCAATACTTACTATAAAATTGCAGTGTTCAAAACACATGATATTGGTAAAGGATTAGACAAATAGATTAATGGAACATAATAGAGACCAAAAACAGAGCCATACAAACTTAACCATCTAATATTTGACAAAAGTGCAAAAGCAATTTAATAAAGAAAAAATAGTATTTCTAACAAACGGTTTTGAACCAGTTAGTCACTCATAGGCAAAACAAAACAAAACAAATCTTGCCCTACCTTATATAAAATTTAACTTAGAGTGAATCATAGATTTAAATTTAAAATGTAAAACTTCTGGAAGAAAACATAGGAGAAAATCTGCATGACCTGAATTATGTGGAGACCTCTTAGATACGAAAACTAAAGAATAATCTATAAAAGAAAAACTGAAAGATTGGAGGTTATCAACACTTAGAACCTTTGCTCTGAGAATGAAATGACAAACTACAGACCAGGAGAAAACGTTTGCAAATCACAATTCCAACAAAGAACTTGTATCCATAACATTTAAAGAATTTTCGAAACTCAACAATAAGAAAAGAAACAATCTAGCTAAAAAGTGGGCAAAAATTTCATCAATATATCATCAAAGAGATATCTATAAGGCAAATAAAAGACGCTCAACATCATTACCTATTGGGGAAATGCAAATTAAAGCCACAATGAGGCCAGGCACGGTGGCTCACACCTGTAATTCCAACACTTTGGGAGGTCGAGGTAGGAGGATTTCTTGAGCCCAGGAGTTATAGACCAGCCTGGGCAACATAGCAAAAACCCATCTCTACAAAAACCTTTTTTAACAATAGTCAGGTGTGGTGGTGCACAGCTGTAGTCTCAGCTACCTGGGAGGCTGAAGAGACAGGATTGCTTGAGTCCAGGAGGTCAAGGTTTTAGTGAACCCATGGCACTGCACTCCAGCCTGGGCAACAGAGTGAGACCCTATCTCCAAAAAAAAAAAAAAGCCACAATGAGATACGACCACATGCTTATTAGAATGGCTAAAATTAAAAGTACTAGCATTATGAAGTGCTAGGTGGTGAGGATGCAGAGCAACTGAAAGTCCCCTACATTGCTGGTGGGAATGCAACATGGCACAGCTACTCTGGAAAATAGTTTGGCAGTTTCTTATAGTTAAATATGCACTTATCATTTCAACCAGCAATCCTGCTCTACTCCTTGGTATTTTCCGTAGGGAAATGAAAACATATGTTCACACAAAAACCTGACACAAATGTTTGCAGCAGCTATATCCATAATTTCAAAAGCTAGAAACATCCCAAATGTCTTTGGTTGGGTGAATGAATAAATGAACCCTGATATAAGTGGATGGTGGAATATTACTAGGCAATAATAAGAAAAAAACCTCTTGATAGTATGGAACAACTGTCATGAATCTCAAGAGCATTATGCTGAATAAAAGAAGCAAACTTGCTGAGCACGGTGGCTCACACCTGTAATCCCAGCACTTTGGGAGGCCAAGGCGGGTGGATCATCTGAGGTCGGGAGTTCGAGACCAGCCCAACCAACATGGAGAAATCCAGTCTCTACTAAAAATACAAAAAAAATAGCCGGGCATGGTGGCACATGCCTGCAATCCCAGCTACTTGGGAGGCTGAGGCAGGAGAATAGCTTGAACCCGGGAGGCGGAGGTTGTGGTGAGCCAAGATAGCGCCACTGCACTCCAGGCTAGGCAACAACGAAACTGTCTCAAAAAAAAAGATGCAAACCTGAAAAGGTTACATACTGTATGATTCTATTTATGTGACATTCTCAACCAGACAATACTATAATGACGGAGAAGAGATCAGTGTTTGCCCGGAGTTAGAAATGGGAGAAAGTATCCTAATTGTGCATGTGTTCAAGTTCCTAGAACTGTACATCAAAAAGAAAAAAGCTAATTTTACTGTCTAGTGTTTTTAAAATAGAATTCTGTAGGGCAAAAATACGAAACAAAACAAAAAGCCCTATTTAAATGTAATCCCAGCACTTTGGGATGCCGAGGTGGGCAAATCACAAAGTCAAGAGATTGAGACCATCCTGGCCAACATGATGAAACCCCATCTCTACAAAAATACAAAAATCAGCTGGGCATGGTGGCATGTGCCTGTAGTCCAGCTGCTTGGGAGGCCGAGGCAGGAGAATTGCTTGAACCCAGGAGGCGGAGGTTGCAGTGAGCCGAGATGGTGTCACTGCACTCCGGCCTGGCAACAAAGCGAGACTCTGTCTCAAAAAAAATAATAATCAGGAATAGGACTTTCTGTGAGGACAGACGGAATAGGAAGCACCTAAAGAAACTGTTTTTTTTTTTTTCCTTTTTTTTACGCTGAAATGTTATTACTCTATTACTTGTGTATTAAAAATAAATAACTTTTGGCTGGGTGAGGTGGCTCACGCCTGTAATCCTAGCACTTTGGGAGACCAGGGCGGGCAGATCACTTCAGGTCAGGAGTTTGAGACCAGCCTGGCCAACACGAAGAAACCTCATCTCTACTGAAAATACAAAAATTAGCTGGGCGTGATGGTGGCACCTGTGATCCCAGCTACTCAGGAGGCTGAGGTGAGAGAATCGCTTGTACCCAGGAGGTGGAAGATTACAGTGATGGAGATCGTGCCAATGCACTCCAGCCTGGGCAACAGAGTGAGACACTGTCTCAGAAAAACAAAACAAAATAAATAAATAACTTTTAAGAGGGAACATAATCTGTGCTATAGACTGAATTGTTGAATTCAAATGTTGAATTCAAATGTTGAAACCTAATCTCCAATGTAATGGTATTTGGAGGTGAGGCTTTGGAAGACAATTAGGTCTTGAAGTCAGAGACCTCATGAATGGGATTAATGTCCTTATAAAAGAGACCCCATTGAGCTCCTTCGTCATTTCCACCAAGGGAAGACACAGCAAAAAGTGGGCTTCTGCACACCACAGGTCCAGAAGCCTCCTCAGAGCTGCTTGGCCTCTCGGCTATCAAGGGCAGCAAGTAGCTGGTCCTATGGGCAGTGCTGTAGGCTGAGGCAGAGTTCCCCAGCCCAGGCCTGACCATCCCGGCCTGGACATCCCTGACTGGCCACTACTGAAAGGCTGGTTTAAATTTCACCTTCTCCAACAAGCTTTCCATGACTGCTTTTGCAACTAGGAAGCCCTTCAATATTTATGAAGTGAATTTGGACTGCAGTTAATCCTTTCAAGTCTCACGACTCATTCAACCCTTCCATGTACACTCTGGCAATCGCTTTCACAGCCTCCACTTCTTGTTTCCTTTCTACTCATTCTGCCTTGCTCAACTGGATCCTGAGCTCTGTCAGGACAAAGATCATTTCATGCATACATTTCACACACTGCATTTACTCCAAGTACGAAATGATCTTTGTCTTCCCTGGCACAATGCTGAGTACACAGCAAGTGCTTAATATGTAAGTAGCATCATGTGCCAGCCCTTTAAAGTTAGTGCCATGCCCAAATGCCTGTCTGGAGGTTAGATCACAGAGTCTCAGTGGTCACCTCTCAGCATCTATATCCAGCCTCGTTGTCCGCTTACCCAGGCTCTGCCTCTGCCCTGCAGTTTCCATTCTGCCTCTGACCCCTTCCTTATCTGTAATGAAGTCTCCCGTGAATCATCACACCTCCATTCCGTTGCCTCCCCACACACAATGCTGCTTCTTAGCCTGCAAATATTTTCTAGTACCTCACTGCTGCTTCAGTGTCCATCGGTCCCCTTGGTTTTGCCCCTCACTGCCCAGTGTGACATTTCTGGTGGGTGGGTAGAAAGAAAGATAACAGATGAATACACACAGCACCTTGCTGCCCTCCGCAGACCTCAGCGGATGTGCTAGCAGTTTTTCACCTACTGTACCCCTGCCTTGCCCTTGCTTCTGCCTATTAATTTCCTAGTAGACCTCCAAAACCCATATCCAAGCCCATTTTATTTGACAATTCTCAACACAGACTTATTGAATAGCTAATATGCCTAATAATGAGTTCCTAATAAGGAAACGTATTCCGTAATTCTTCCAACTCAGTATGACAGTTCCCTTTTCCGAATCTCTGAAACACCGCTGGTCAACTTCTCTTGTTATATTTGTCATAGCTTGCCTGGTCTTATCTATTTATGTACTTACCTTTGCCACCAGCCCTCATTAGACTGTAAGCGCTTACGGGTGACTTTTATACATTGCTATCTCTCTTTATATTTCCGGCATCCCTCGAGGGCAGGGTTTTGTGGTTAGTAAGGCTCAGTGGGTATTTCTGATTGACTCAATTCACGAAATTGAGTTAAATGGCTAGATAAATGGACGGATGAATGAAACTATTAATACACGGTTCTGCAAATCTCCCCACAGTGCCCATCCATGGTTCTTCACAGAATAGACCTTCAGTCAATGCTGTTGACAGACTGATTGATGTGTTTGAAAACGAAGAGTGATTCCTGGTGAGTCAGAGGTTTTCATTTACTCCATGTGTTTTGGCTTCAAACCCTAAAACAGTCATGCCCGATGTTTCAAAACCAGAACTGCAATCGCCTTCCTTCTACAGCCAGGTTGCCACAGAGATGGGGCCTGGAGAACAAAATGCTTCTGAATGGATCGATCGAGGCATATCTGAAGATAGAAACTTCCAAAGGCTTTCCTGGACTGCCTCTAGGACGGGCCCTATTATTAACCTCCTCTGTGAGGCTGAGCTGCTGTCTGGCCTTGCACGACTGAAATGATTTTCTCCTGGACTCACGCCGTGGCTTTGTAGGCCACAACCACTTCCTAGAAGCCAAGTCAATCTGAGAAATAAGGGAGGCCCCAGTGGTTTGTGGTTTTAGAAGGCGTTTCCTTTGACATTCAGCCCGGGAAAGGACAAGCAAGCCACAGCAGGTTCAAGAGAAAGGGAGCAAAGCCCGGTTTCGAGTGACCAGAGGTGACTTCTCAGTCCCATCCCTTCTAGCAACAAGACCCCCACAGGATCAAGTGCGGATGGGGGTCAGGGGGAGGGAATGCCCAGAGACGTATGTGCAGCCGGCTGCAGGGGCGCCGCTGGTATTCAGAGAGAGTGTCAAGGAAAGGGCAGCTCAGGAGTTGTGAGCTGTGCACTGCGAAACAGCTGAGTGGGCTCTGGGGTGGGAGGGGCAGGGATGGAGGAAGACGCTGAGACTACAAATGTGCAACCGAATGGAATTTAGTCTGTAGATACTTCCTGTGGAATGGTTTAAGCATGCCTTACTGTCCGGCCCACTGACATGGGAGAAAGCGTCTTACCGGTTCCAATTCACAAAAGAGAAGGCTGCAACTTACATTCTCAGGGATAAATGCCCCCGATAGCAGAAAGCCACTGGCCTCCACAACAGGCAAAATAAGTACACGCCTATAACAGTGTGATCTCAAGGGTGCTGCACAAGCTTCAGAGCCGAAAGAAAAAGGCATTACTTTTTAAGCTCCGGGCAGGATAATGCCTAAAATTCCTTTATTCCTTTTTCCCAAGGCTTAAATGTTGGTGGAAGTACAAACATGCTGGGGGAACACTTCAAATATTTCATCATGCACACCTCGGTGTCTGGAACCTTTTTAGGTTCTGTCCTGTGGGCAGGTTTTCTAAGGGGAGGAGATGAAGAAGGTGAGAGAATTGGGGAACTCCAGGCAACAAGAAGGAAGAGGCTTCAAGGGGCAGAGGAAGGGGCACAGACACAGCTGACACACCGATCCCAAACAGGCCGTCCCTTCCACAGTTTTGCCCGGGGCCAGCGCTTCAAATCCTTTTCACTCATTTGCTGTACCATCCTTAAAAGAAATAGGGCATCACATTCTCCTAATCAGCACCCACTTCATGGGTGTAGACCTGAGCAGTCACCTAGGGCTTGGGCTCAGAATGGCCCTACCCTTTAATGCTCTACTGTTGCCATCTTAAAATACCGAATATTTTTGGAATAAAGGGCCCCACATTTTCACTTTGCATTAGGCCCTACAAATTATGCAGCTGGTACTGCTCTTAACTGTGCCCTGGCAAATCACAAAAGCCCTCTGAACAAAGGTCAGTCTAACCTCACAATTCTCTCTTCATCACACGTTAGTTCCTTCAGTTTATTTTTACATATCAGGGAATATTTGAAGAAACGTCCTTAATTCTGAGCACTTTAATTCACCTTCACCAACTAAGCGTCTTTTGAGGTGACTCAGGCGTCATGCAATCCATCCTATTATTAGCACATGCCTAGCCATCCCCAACCCACCCCGCCCCCCACAAACTCCTGCTTTCCTTGCCCTTATATATATCTGTCTCTCAGCGAAGTGTGGCACATGACCTCCTAGCCCCAAGAATACTTGGCACGGGTCCCTGTTTCTCAGCCGTATGTATTGTTCTAGTCCAGAATGACACTGGCTTCTACGCGTCTTGCTGACATTTCTGACTTTTAGTGGGGAATGCCATTAATCAATTGGCTGCATCTGTTTTGGAAAAATTAAATAGCTCAAGTCAAGGCAAACACAGTAAATAATCCTTCAACAATCCAGGAGAGTAGTGGGGGCAGAGAAGGCAGGGTTGTGTCTTCTCATTATTTGAAATGCATTTAATCTGCTGCTGGATCCTCCGCACCCAAGCTAGGGTTACTCACTGGACACAGAAAGAAGAGATCAAAAGCTCTTTAAAAATGTGAGGCCAAACCAGGGTATTAAAAGTCTAAGAGTGCCTATTCAACACATGTGTTGTGGAGAATGAGTTAGCCAATGGGAGGCCCATGAAGTGGTTCTTCCCTGTGGTTTAAAACTATAGAAATATACTCTAATTCTTTAGGAAGTACGGCCTTCCTAGGGGAGGTGGTAAGGGTAAGGTGGTTAGGTATGGTGGAGTCAAATGAGCTGGATTCAAAACTTGACTTTTTCCCTTACTAAGCATCGGCCTTGGGGGAAATGACTTAACCACACTGTGGCTCCATTTCCTTACATGCAAATAAAAATGGAACTACCTCAGGGTTATTGGAGGAATTAATAAATTAGTGTCTATATGTTGAATTGAAGATGGCTGCAAATTCATTGACATTCCTCCCACTGAGAGGTGGGATTTTATCCTCCCGTCCTATTGTGGTCTGGCCTGTTACAACTTTGGCTAATAGACTAGGGTAGAAGTAAAATTTGCCAGTTCTCGGCCTATCCTTGATAGAAAAAGCAGTTTCTACTGTCTTAGTCTCTTGGAGTCCTGAGCCAAGAAGGTTGATTTCCTCATTAGAGAAGTCACATGGAGAGGCAGTGAGACCGCAAGGAGAAGTGGGGCACAACTGAATCCAGGCTTCCAGCCCCTCCACCAAGGTACCACGTATGTGAATCAAGCCACTTTGGACCCCAGAAACCAGCCCAACTACCAGCTGGATAACATTGAGTGACCCCAATGTGAAGCTGAAGAAATGCCCAGCAGATCCCTGCCCAAATTTCTGACCCATGATATTGGGAAATATAATAAAATGGTGGTTGTTCTAAGGTACAGAGTTTTATAGTACTTTTGTTAAGCAGCCGCACGCACACAAAGGGAACAACCTATACAGCACTGTACATGACAACCGATACAGAACATCAGGATCGTGACTGGGACACAGTAGGTAGCCAGCGTTAATTTTTCTACTTACTTAGGGCTACACTTGTTTTGGTAATATTAGATGGATTAAATTTTCTGAATATTTTAAACACTGGAAGCTACATCTGAAAATTCACAAACCTAAGCTCATTTTGGTTAACCCCATGTACTATATTACTTTTCCCTCTACTACCTCTATTCATGCAGATCTCTCTTCTATTTCCTACCTCCATTCTGTTTTTCAGATTCTTTTACCTGGTTGCCTTCTATCCATGCTTTTTATCATTTTCTCAAATGTCAATGCATATATAGTTCACCTAGACATTTTGCAAAAAGGCAGATGCTGGATCAGTACGTCTGGGACAGATCTAAAATATGCTTTCCTAACAAGCCCCCAGGTGGTGCAGTTGTCATTGGTCCACAGGCCACACCTTGAGTAGCAAGACTTTAGTCTCAGTTCAGGTTTACCTTCTCCTGAGACCTTCTTAATCCCCTCTCTCTCCAAGGCTGAATTAGTGAGATGCTGTTGCAGACTCTCTTGGCTACCTATCTAAAAGCCCACATTTATTTTCTTTAGTGCTGGTAAAGCTCCAGTTTTATTTTAAGGTCTCCTCTCGCCCCCAACGATGTGAGTGGATTTTAACAGATGTAAATGCAATTCTTGGTGTTGTGCTTTCCTTTGCTATTTTTTATAAGCGACCAGGTAACTTGGTTCACAAATGTTAAGAGAAGTCTGCTGTGTAGAGCAGGTACTTCTAGGAAAGTGTTCTTCACTCTTAAAAAGAGATGCACATGAGAAAACAGGTCTTTACCTGTTCTGGGACGTTAGTCTGTTGTTATGTGATCTCTGGAGCTACTGCAGCTGTCTTGTGATCATGAGAAGATCTAGATCACATTCTGACTGAGGATGGCAGAGTGAAAATTAAAAGAACCTGGGTCTTTGTTGAGTCGTTAATCAACTCTGGGCTTTCCTAAATTAGAGCTTCTCTCTATGGAAGATAATACATCTATTTATTGTTTAAGCCATTTTTAGTCCAGCTTTCTGTGATGAGTGATCAAGAATATCCTATTGTGGATTGATATGTCCTTGCTCTCTTCTACCCATCAGCCACGTGTGTCTCTCAATCACTGCACTCTCCGCATTATTCTGTGATTACACATCTACTTCCTCTGGTCAGGTACCTCTTGAGGTTTATTTTTTGCATCCCTCCAACCTGGTATATAGCAAGTGACACAAACTTTTATGCACTAAAGTCAACTCACCATAAAGGTTTTCAATTACAGAAAAATTAAATTTTAGCCACTTCAGGCATTTTCCCCTGCCAAGGTTTCACCTTGAAGAACTCCCTGTTGATACTCTGCGCTCTTTGACCTCACCACCCGCTAACATCAGTAGTCCTGGAATACCATCTCATTCCGATATTAACCCAAATGAAATATCATTAAGAAGGTTGCAGAAAGGCCACATGACTCATTCCAAGGCTGAATAAAAATAATCATCATCATTCTAGTGATTATAGTAATGCCTTGCCTTTGCATAACAATGATTACCATTCACTGCACCCACGGTATCTTAAACACCTCTCTACATGCATAACCCCCAACTTATAGGGATAATGTAACTACCCAAAGGTCACATGGTCAGTAAATAATGAAGTCAGGATTTGAACCCAGGTGTCTGACCCCTGAGCCTGAGAGTTTCCCACTTTGCTCCCTAAAAATCCCCTCCTGAGCACTCCATATTTGCTAAAGTGCTTTTATGCACGTGATCTCATTCAGTGTTCTCAAAGGAGTTGTGGGTATGATCGAGCACATTGTTTTGATATTATTCATGCTGCTAACTAAATGTAAGTTACAATGGGATCATTGTAGAGCTCTTTTTTCCCTATCTCCAAGTTTATTGTTTTTATAATCCATTTCAAATAAAGAACTACTTTTTGGAAGGGAAAATAACCTAATGTAATAACTTGAAGAAAATTTTTAAGTGCTAAAGGAAAAAAACAAGTTGGCCTAGTTTTTCATAGTGGCATGTTGATGAAATGCCATAAATGAATTGTGGGATGAATGAATGAAATATATCAAAGTAGAAAAATAAATCACAAGGAAGAACCAATTCCCCAAAGAAACAAGGCTGCAGATAGCAATTCCCTAATTTCCAGCCCCTCTCACATTTTTCATTCTGAGAAGACCCCTCTGTCTAAATCTCTTTGATGGAGATAGAGCTAGAGCAATAAGAACAATCTCATTCTTTAGAGCATCTCTTTCCTTCCATCCTGGGCTTTAGGATAGTGAAATGTCTTTGTTCTCATGAACCAAGTGGTCAGCACTAATCAACAGCCACTCGACAGGTCCCTCAGAAGTGAGGACGGAGCAGGTACCAACAATCCCTATGGACAAGGGAGTCAGGAGGGACATACTTTCATCTCTCACAAGAGTATGTGAGTTTTCTACTCAACATTCCCCTTAAAAATAAAATCCTCCTTTCATGGATTATCTAAAGCATTTATGCTTTCATAACCCACTCATAATAAGCTTCTAATATTTAACTATCTGATGGGTAAATGGCTTGTGTCCCCAATACGGCAGCACGTGGGTAGCACAATTCTAAGCTGGAGAAGGCCTTCAGTACATTTCAAATGAACAGAATGAGGTCCTGTTGATGTCCCTCCTTCCATCTCCACATTCAGGTCGGGTCCTCACTTGGCCTCTCCTATCCCTGGTGTCAGTTGCATACGTTTGGCAAAAGCAAACTCAATTGACTTTAGCGAGGCCCAGTTCTGGTGCCTGGCAGTGGAACCTGGCAGAATATGGTTGTCATCAGATGTGGTGATCCCCCCACCTGCCAGCACAGAAGGGAAATTATGCCCAGCAGCCACCATATAGTGATCCCATGTGACATACCCCTGGGTGACTCCCAGAAAGACTGAACTTTACAGCAGTCCGTAATTTTGTCTTAGGAGCTAGGGGCCAGGCTAAAGAAACAGAAATGCAGTAGTAAAATAACGAAAGTTATCCTAAGAAAGTGTCAGACCTGTCATACTGACAATGTGATGAGTGATTCACATGGGTTCTTATGCTGCTTCCCTTCTTACCAATGAGGACACTGAGGTCCACAGAGGTTACCATCCCACGGCTCAAAACTGGCAGAGCGGGGATATAAATGCAGGCCTTTGTGCCTCCAGAACCCATGCTCCCTTTATCATGCCCTGCTGCTGCTCACAGATCTGCCCTTCCAGGTCAGGGGCTCTCAATGTCCTCAGCCTCTGGAAGTTTATCCCAGTCCCATCAGATTTCCTAACGTAGCTTTCCTGACACAGGTATCCCCTGCCCACCCTGGGTGCCCTCATGCTACGCTATGTATACCTGTTGTGTGTGCCATATACACCACTATATTATCTAGCTATAAGCCTCTGGATTTCATGTAGAGACAGGATCTCACTATATTGCCCAGGTTGGCCTCAAACTCCTGGGCTCAAGGGATCCTCCCACCTCAGCCTCCCAAGTAGCTAGGACTACAGGAATGTACTACCATGCTCAGCTAGACTCTGGATTTTAAATTCCATAAGGGCATTTATCAGCTGGGCATCAAGGGTCTCCAGCAACTGCTTCAACCTCCAGCCCAACACCTCCTTACTTTCTGCTATGCATCAGTAGTGCCCAGCACGGGGGTCTTCTCATCCCCTGGGCTCCAGCTCCAGGCTCCTGCTGCCCTGTCCTGCCTTGCCCTTAGATGGCCTCCCTCCTTCCCACCAATGCCTCTGCAAGAGGCGCCTGACTGGCTCAGCTCCCACAGACCTCCCCTTCCTGATCTGTGGCATTTACATTCTGCCCCACTTAATGCAGCATTTGCTTACATTCTCTCATGTACTGTGCACTAATAGCTTTCTGTTTTTAATATCCTTTTTCTGATTTGAGTGTAAGCTCCTTAGAAGCTGGGGCCATGCCTTGCACTTTGCTTACACCGCCTTCCCAATCCTGCCCTTTCTCAAACTCCAGCCTATTGCTTTGAGGGAGGAGAGGGGACACAACAGTACAAAAGGATTCATTCAAGCTGCCCCACGAGGGGCTCTGCCCACTTTGGGTGGAGAACTCGAGTTGGTCAACTGGCTGGCCTTTCTTTCAGAAATCATTTTCTCTACCCTTCCCCCAGAGCAGTCACTAAAGTGGCAAGCTTTCCCCCAACCTCTGCCAGCCACCCCTTGTAGGGAATTGGTCTCTCAAGTCCCCATGGAGACTGGCAGAGCCTTCTCAAAGGGAAGCGGGCTGGATGCCTCCCCCTGGACTCAGTGTACATTCTCACAGGGACACATTCTGTCTTAGTAGCAGCTCAGCTGGCTTGCAAAGTCCCAGCCACCTCCTGCAGCAAGGCCCCCAGATGGCACATTCTGTGGAAAACACGGTGATGGAGGGAGGCACCAGCTAGGGAGGAGGGCTGCCTGGGGGCCAGGCACCACCAAATCATTCATCCTCCATCCTGGCCCTTCTGTAAGATATCTTGTTCTTAACAGGCTTCCTGATGGCGAAAGAAAGCCTCACTCACATCCAGCCTGCAGTGCTGAAGGCATGTCAGGCAGAGGACGTGGCTGTCTTTTTCTCGTCAAGTCTTCCTTCCTCTCTTGGGCAGGGTTGGAAAGCTCTTGAAAGGGAGCAGATTGCAGGCACTGAAGGCTGGTGTCTTCAGTTTATCCACATAACGAGGACATTGGCCAGTGCAAAAGCCCCTGTACTGTTCCCTCCATGTGCTGCTGGCTCCAGAGCCCCCGAAGCAGCCCACCTAGGCTGGCTAAAACTGCAGCCTCTCCCCTTGACAGCCTCCAACACTTCCCCAGGCCCCTTTGGTAGGAGCCGAAGGTGCATTCTCTGTGGCAGTGGTTCTCAAATTGTGCGGCTGTGACCTGTCAGCGGAACGTAAAATCAATTTACCAGGTCACAAATAGCAATTGTTTTAACAAAATCAAATGGAATAGAAGTGTCAGCACATCACACATAGGAATGGTATGGTGTCATTAGGTTTTGGGGACACACACACAATGATATAAAATCCATTTCCAGCTGGGCATGGTAACCCATGCCTGTAAACCCAACACTTCGGGATGTCAAAGTGGGAGAATCATTTGAGGCCACAAGATCAAGACCAGCCAGGGCAACATCATAAGATCTCCGTCTCAATTAATTAAAATAAGTAAAAAATAAAATGAAATGCAGCTCCTCCTGTGGATCACAACCCTGAAGGTTTGCAAGCTCCCCTTCCACAGGCGGAAAGAGCCCAGTGTTGCCCCTACTTAGGTTCTACCATGGAGAACTTCTAGGACAGTGTGGGATTTCTTCAAAGCTGACCAGCTCTCTCCTATTACCAGCATTCAAAAAGAAACAGCTGCTAAGAGCAAGGCACAAGGACAAGGACATAGGAGACCGAGAAATAAAGAAGTGATTTCTGCCCTCCAGGAGTTTGGGAATTGGGAATAATGCCGAGATAAGGCAGGCTGACTGGAACAAGATATACAAAACATCAGATAAGATGGTAGGGGGGATGTTAATTTCTACTGCCAAAGAGACCTTCAGAGTTCTGGTTTTGAGCAAAAACAGTAAAGGTGCTTTACAACAGAGTCAGGCATTGCTATTGAAGGCATGGCTCTCAGAATTAGAAGTGGGCTGTTAACTTGTTCCCTTAAGCTGGGTTATTGGTCATCTGGACTCACCCTCTGTAGTCGCTGTAGTGGTGCACAGGGCTCTCAAAACTTCTTGTCCTAGGGGCACCTTTCCTGGTCTAGATCTCCTTACATCCATGTAATGCCTAGAAAAACTAGAATGGGGATCCCGAGGACTAGATGTTACTTCTAGGACTGTTACTATTTTGCTGTGTGATTTTGGGTGAGCCACTTCACCTCTCTGGGAGGCAGAATCTTCAGCTACTATTGCAGCTGTGGATAAAAGTGACTGTACCCAGTCCATGGCTTTGTGAATTGGTGAACTTGGCTGGCAACAGACACACATCCAGAAATAATGAGGATCAAACAGAACCTCACTGGTCGTCTTTCACATCACAGGGAAAGATCTTTCCTCCACCCAGCCCCAGTAAAAGCCCAGGCTCTGCTATCTTGGACATTTATTCCTTGCAGCTGTGAAAAAATGCCTGTTGTCATCTGGTGAAACATGAAGCCTTATGGAGCACGGCTGACTTAAACAAGTGAACCAGACGCATTAGCCTTAGGGGTGGTTTTCCCGGTACCTGTAAGAATAGTCCCAGCTGGGCAATTGAGGTAGGAGTTGCCTGTCTGAGCCCAGCCCACTCACTCTTTGCCCTGCTTTGCCCAGACTGTGTGACTTCAGCACAGGGACACTGGGACACTGAGGCACTGTGGCCACATGTGCAACAAGCTCATAGTTACTCCTCAAGCCTTTGTTTGCAAGTAGAGGTCCTCTGCCTTTAAGTTCACCATTAGAGAATCTTAAGAAACGGGAGGATAATAGATGCATTTTTGCTGCAAGATTGGACACTGTCAATTATGGGATCAGTTGTAAGGCCAGTGACTGTGTTTCATAAAGTAGACAAGTAGCTAGAGTCTGATGTCCACTACAGTCCCTTTCTGGGCCTTAAAAAGATTTTTTAAAAAATATTTTGCCTCAATGCATCTTAAGTGTTAACTGGAGCCTGCACACCATTTCAGGAAACCTTACCCTAGTCCAAATCTAATCCACACTAGGAGGTAGATCGTGACTGGTGTTTTCTTTTCATAGTGGACAGCAGCAACGACAAAGATTAACCCACAAGAGGAGTGATCTGACGGTGGAGAGTCTGGCACAGTGATGCTGGTACAATTTTGGGACAGAGAAAATTATCTCAAAAGTTATTCCTCTCAGGGACCACCAATTCCTCTTACTCACAAGGCCAACTTTGTTCATTTCCTTCATTCATAATGATGACCGGTCCAGTGAAAATGTGCTGACATCTTAATGAATTCCACACAACAAATGCTCTCTTGGGTGGTTGGGGAGAGGGAGTTGGGAGTCAGTTACAGCTGCTGATGATATGGACAATCAATGCAATGCCAGCAGACATAAAAGCGACGAGAGTCGCCATCCCCGGGGAAACGAGTGTTGATTTCCTCAATTCTTATCACGCGGGGCTCTGTTTGGAAAATGGTATAAAAAGGTAGAAAATACATTTTCTTTTTATTCTCTGAAGGAGAAGGTAAAGGTTACACAAAGAACAATTTGATAAAGATGTGTACATCTTCTCTTGCCAAGGCAAATATACTTCATGATGTAGGTTAGAAAGAAAGGAGCCCCCAGTATTTTCATTAAAAACCAAGTGATTATTTTAATATGAAGTCTCGGGGTAAAAGCTATGCCTGAATCCAAAAGAACTTTGGATTTACACTGAGACTATAATTAATTGGAGAGAAACAGACTATATTTTGCCAAAATCAGATTCAAACAGTATTGACTCAAAATCTATCTCTACACATGTGAGACACTTGACAGTTTTTGAAGCAACTTTACATACATTTTCTCCATTACCTTTTATGTAATCCCATAAACCATGGAGGGTAGCCATTAATCTCTCTGCTTTACTGAAGAAGAAAGTGAAATGAATGGTTGAAGGACCCCCAGCCACTGAGGCTTTAACTTGGGCCTTCTGTTTCAGACCCTCAGCTCTTACCACTATGTCATAGGGTCTCAAAATTTCTAAGGTCCTTTAATTCACTCAGTTCATGTTGAAACTAGATTGTGACCTGAGTAATTAATCATAGAAAGGTGGGATGCAGGGGTTCTAATTGAACCCTGTAGACTTGGGGATTATATAGCACAAGTGGTTTTCAAGCTTGAGCGTGCATCAGAATTCCTTGAAAAGCTTATGAAACACACATGGCTGGGTTTCACCCCCCAGAGATCCAGATTTAGTAGGTCTGGAGTGGGGCCCAAGAATCTGGATTTCCAACAAGTTCCATCAGTGTTGCTGATGCTTCTGGCTGAGGGGCTACACCTGAGAACCGCTGACCTAGGAATGTTCTCACTCAGCTGAGAGCACATTAAGGACAGAAGCTGTGTCTTCCCTCCTCCTCTGTGTCTGACTGTGGCCTGGCCTATCCATCTGGCTTCTGCACAAATTTATCACAGGCTTACCACCTCATCTCTCAGCTCCTCTGTTGCTGAGGTTTCTCTAGGAAGGTGGTTGTACTATAAATGCCATTGGCCACCTTCCCTCCCACTTATTTCATACCTCATAATAGTGATGACATGTCACCACTTCAGTGAGATTCCAGTTTGATGGCTCCAATTATAAATTCTTGCCTTTCACTGTGTATTCCAAGAAACATCCAAGACTTGAGGACAGAAATGAGGAATATAAGCTTTAGCCACAGGAGCAACTTTGCCAAGGAGCTTCATGAGCTAAGTACAAGATGCAAAATGCACATTAGCACACCCAAGGCTCTGAGAAGTCCTGTGGTACGTATCAAGTTTAACTTTGACATAAGTCTTCCCAACTTTACATGACTATGTAAGATCCCTCCTCGTTCCTTGATAACACCTATCATCATTTCATGAAATAAAAGCATTAGAAGTACACGTTAGGAAATACTCCATTGCAATGTGAGTTGGCAAAGTCCTAGTGAGGGGCTGGATGATTCCTCAGTTTCAAGTTTACTCCTTACCCACTCCTCCCCAACAAATACACATGTGGAGCCTACCCTGTAAAAACTGCAGCATGGGTGAGCAGAGCAAAACATGTGCTTCACGGGGGCAGCTAGCTCCCAAGATGATGACGGAAGAAATTTCTCTCAAATTTACCAAACTGATGGGTTATTCTTGCTCTCCTAGAAAAGAATTCCAGTCTCTAGAGAAGACACAGAGAGGCCAGGAGCATTACAAAATGTCATTCCCTCCACATAAAAGAAAATAAGGTGAGAAAGAAGTATCCCCTCAAGCCCCACTACCAACAGAACTAAGGAAGAATAAAAGAGACAGAAGACCAGCCCCCAAAAAGCTTGCAATATTGTTGGAAAGTATGGCTTAGATTTACACATGATGAGTATAAGACACAATGAGTATAAGACATTATACAAGCATTGACGGTGTAACCCCATATAGGCAACCACTCCCCCAATTTATCAGAAATAGGAAATCCTTCACACATTTGGATGTCACTTGAGTCTATGTATCCAGCAGATGGACTCAAGAACAGGAAAGGGTCTTCGTTGTTCCCTGTGGGCAAATGCAGTTGACTCCCATTGACTCGATCGGTTGAATCCTTGCAAAAACATGTCCCACTGGAGCAAAGTGACCCTCAGAGAATGATGTTTTCCTGCCTGAATTGCTCACATGTGTAGTCAGCTGACATATGTAATGTATTGTTTTCCTGCCATCCAGGATGAGGGAAGCCCCTTAAACAATTATTGCCCTGGGGAGTGTGTTCCAGACTATAATCACCTTCCAGGATAGGAATCAACTTCAAGGTCACAAGCCAAATTATATTTTCCTGAGGGAGAAAGGCTGAATCATTATATAGGAAGCCCTAAGATGGCCAAGGGTCAGGAAACGAGTTGCCTGTGCTTCCTCCGTGGAGGCAGATCTCGTGTCCCTGATGGTTTAGGCTTCCACCAAATCTCCTCCTCGCTCCTGCAAACAGACGACTCGCTTCCCTGGTTTCCCTCTGGGGACTCTTCCATGGCTCAGTGCTCTCAGGCAAAGCAATAGTTCTTGACCAAACAGGGATGGTGCATCCTCAGCTTCTCATCCATCATTTATCAGTTTCCATCAGTAGTCTACCATCACTTCTTTCTTCAGGCCATCGAAAGCACATTTCGAATACCTTCCAATAAGTAGACAAAGGACGTGAAGAGCTGGTGCACGAAATAGAAAACAAACTGGCCCAGGAATGTATGGAACCAGGTGCAACCTCACTATGACTCCACAGTAAAATGACATTTTTTGCTTATCACGTGAACTATGGAACAAAAATTAAAATGCTCAGTGTGAACGTGGGCGTGGTTTAAAACAAGGTTGGCTGATGAGAATGTAAAACCTTGCTGGAAGATACTTTACAAAATCTGACTGGAAGTGTTCATGCATGTATATTTCTCAACTTAGAAATATGTTCACGATAACGCTGGTTTTTAAAGAAGATTATAAAATAACATATACAGAGCAATCTCATGGAAAGGGTAGAAAAGCATCTACAAGGATATACTTTCAAATTTTATGTTGGGTTTTCTTTGGATCTATATCACCCCTAAACCTTGATCCATCCCTGTAATTTATTAGGTTGGTGCAAAAGTAATGGCATGTTTTGCCATCGAAAGTAATGGCAACACCTGCCATTACTTTTGCACCAATCTATAGATGGCTTCATTCTGGCCCTGCTCCAACCTGCTTCCCTCCACAGGGAAAGAACTGTGCAAGGCGAAAGGGATAAACCCACCTGATGCCCTAGTCCATTTTCCTTCGAGTGCACACTCTAGTCCCAGCACCTGGAATTCCCTTGAATTCAAAGCACTGCTAAACCAGGACTGCACAAGTCCAGTTCCAGGACTGCACAAGCCTCTTTCCAGCCACCTCTTCCTGAGGGTGATTGTGTTGCTGGTGTGCACACCCCGACTCAATGGGTAGCCAAGAAGGGGTGTGGACAAAGCTGGCACTGAGTGTCAACACATCCAATACAAATCTCTCATGGTGGGCATGGGGACAAAGACTTAGGAGACCAGAAACGAGAAAGGAGGTGGCCAAGGCCAGAGCTCAGTTCTCCACATCCCGCTGCATTCTATCAAGGAACTTCAAGGAGTCTGAGTTCTTCATTTGAACCTGGACTTCTAGATTGTTACAATGGTAAGAACAGAAAGTATTTCATTAAACAATTTGTTTGTAGGATTTAGAACTCCTAGATATTTATATGTGGTCTACGGACCTTGACTTATACTCCTGCCTCACATCATGATAGTGTTAGGAATGGACCTGCTTTGGATAGTAGAATTAAGGATGATTTTAATTCTCCCCCTCCATTTCAATTTTTTCTCTGTGTTCTTATTTTTCTACTAGCTACTAACGAATTGATATTCTTTATTTTAGTAATTCCACATTCATGAATTTAGTGTAAAAAAGATCATAAATGTTGACAAATATTGGTACACCTAAAAATGAAAATAACCTAAATGCTAAACAACCAAGAAATATCAAATGAATGATATATCTGTGTCATATAAGGATAAACATACTTAAATTCTATCAATGAACCCATATTACATTAATGAAGAAATTTAGTGAAACATGCTTAATATTAATTGGAAAGCAAGTTACAAAATTATATAGTATGATTATTCTGTAAAAAAATATATATGCACATGCACATATTAAAAAGATGGAAAATCACAAAAGTAGTAACTGGTGATTTATGTCTGATGAAATTCTGGGTAAGAATTTTTTTTCCTTTATGTTTTTTTTCTTCTACAATGATCAGGAATTACTTTTATAATCAGGAACTTGCTTAAAAATCTAAATATGTCTGTCATTTGTCCAGGTTTGTGTTTCCATAAGGAAGCAACAGCCTGGTGACCTTTGACGTCATCCCCACACAACCCTCCAGCCTTTTGCCATGGTGGAATCCTGCTTTCCAAATGCTATTTCCCTTAGAACCTCCCGACACTGGGGTTCCCTAGTGCAGCCCATCCTTTGCAGTTAGGAGGCCCCATCCTAACTGCGAAGCTGCCTCTTTAGAGGGCCACCAGGAGAGTGGCTTCCACAGGGGAGCAACATGGGTGCTCTTAAAAGAGCCAGGCAGACCCACCCGCCTTTTCCTACTGGGACCTGGCCACATCAGGTGCAAGTATGGCTCTCTGTGAGCTGTGGAACCCCGGGCCACCATGACCACATCCCTCCCCACCTCCCTTCCCAGGCTCCACCAGGCAGGTACTTTATCTCTTGCTTCCTGGGAGAAGCTCTGATCAATTACTTCACCCAAACACCC
The DNA here is from genome assembly GCA_963573385.1 of Cacajao melanocephalus. Lineage (NCBI taxonomy): Eukaryota > Metazoa > Chordata > Mammalia > Primates > Pitheciidae > Cacajao > Cacajao melanocephalus. The sequence goes on from CAUYLG010067106.1 coordinate 33,630, forward strand.
TCTAAGAGCCTTCATTTTTAACAGGGAGTTGACAAACTTAGCCCAAGGAAGGATTCTCCAAAGGCAACATGTCCTGCTTGTGACTTCTGAATCCTGAAGACATTTGGGGACCAAATCAGAATGCACATCAAACCTTGTCAACAGGCACAGTGTCCTCATGTCAGAAAGGCCCACCGCGATCCATCAGAGGGAGAACCGAGAAGAGCTCCATTAGAAAACTAAAACTAGAAGCAAAGTCAGGTAAGTTCAGCCAGATACCTCACTCTAACTAGAAATAAAATCTGCAGATTCAGATGAGAACCCCTGTGAGTGCCCAATCCCCAACATGCGCTCAACGCTTCTGAAAGTTGAAAGAAGGAAAGAAAGCTACCCGTTTAGGGGGGGGTGTGTGTGTGTGTCTGTGTATGCATAATTACAATTGTCATTGTCACTGTTTTAAAAACTCTGCCAAATAACAGACGAGCATCTTAAATGTTTTCCCCTTGCATGTGCTACCTCTTGCCTTCCTTCTCCCATACAATACACAGAGAGTTGGTGTAGAGTGATAGGGAAAGGCTTTACTGGTCCCCATATTCTCTGACTTTAAGGAGGAAGGCCAGGAGTCACGAGATCGTTTGGGAGTTAATAGTCAATGCTGGAATACAGACCACTAGAGACACCTCTCTTCCAGTAAAACCATGTGACTTAGCCATTCTGAGCCTTCATTTCCTCCTCTGTAAAACAGGGAAAATTACACTAGATTTCCAAATCCTTTATTACTCTAAGATTATATTGTTCTGTGGGCTTATATCCCATTTCTTTTCTTTCTAAAATATCTGGGTGATTTTCCAACTTGTAATCATATTGCCACGCCCAAAAATTCTTACTGAAATTGTACTTATTTCCAGTTTGGCCAGTTCAGCCCCTAATTTGATGCTTGTTTCTTCTGAGCTACTTTTGTCTTCCCAGTAAATTCCTTGAGAGAAGGTGCAGAGGAGAGCATGCCTCATTCTTCCTGAAAACATTGCTGTGCATATAAGACATGCTCAGGAAATGGGAATACTAGCTGGGCTGAGTGGATGCCTTGGCATCACAGCATGGGCAAACCTAAGCTTTGTAAATATGCAAACCCGGGTGAATCTTGCCCTCAGTTTCCTCACCTGTAAATGGAGATGATCATATTCTCACTGTTGCTTACAAGGTGTCTATCACAATGCCCAGTACAGAATAAGAACTCAGTCATCTCATTCTTATCCTTTATCATTATTACGATAATATCTGTTCTTTCCTAGAAGTACAAAATGTAAAATTGTGATCCCCACCATGAGGAAAACAATTGGTCTCAAACATGCCTCTGACAGTTTGGGCATCTCCAGGGGGCATCTCGCACGAGCCCCCTTTTGGTGCAGGTTTTGACCTCGGAGCTGTAGCTCAGGCTCCAGCGTAAGAACAGCTTGGCTCGTTGCCTTGAAACTTATTGGCACAATAAGAGATAATGATTTCCCTGGACACACTCCCTCAGAGCAGTTATTGTTTAAGTATTTCCCTTATTCCTCCTTTACCGGAAAACAGTCCCTTATAGAAATCAGCTGAGGAAGACACTAACAGCAACTTCAAACACACAGCTTTCTCGCTGCCCTGACTTGGCAAGGAAGCCTGTTTGGAGCAGTTTGCCTCCGACCCAGGAACAGAATGTGACAAAATAAGTCCCTGTGGACTGATGTGGGCACCGAACACTTGGCAGCTTTGGGGCCAGCAGGGCCAGCGATAAGAGATTGGTTTCCTCATTTGATATCCCATTTGGACCCTGTTTGCCAGCCCCGGAAGGTCAGAAGCCACGCTACAAAAATAAGAGGGTTTTTTTTTTCCTCTCTTTTTCACCCACCCTCCATGCCTTCCATGATATTTCTTCTCCATCCCTTGGGAAATCTGTGTCTTTGTGAGATCTGTCCTCTGCCCTTCTTTTGTGAATATACCAAGGCAAAGATCCATTTAATTTTCAGAAACTATGTCTGTCAATAAATTGCCTTTGCTCTGTCTCAGAAGGGGCGCTGCCACCGTTCTCCCTGAGCACATGTTCCTTACGTACGGGAAGCATTTCTCATTATCTTCTTGACCTCTTGTGCAATCTTCTTTTCAAGCTCTCCTTGGGCTTTTCTTATCACGGTTTGCACTCCCTCAACCTCATTCTGTCATTGGCGGTGTCCTTCTCAGCACCTGGCGTTGGCTCCTTAGCACATGTCCTCTGGTATAACCTTGGTCGTTTCCCCTCCTCATCCACCAGAGCTTCTGAAATTGGGAGTGCCGTCCTTGCTCTCGCCAAACCCAGCACTTCAGCTATCTTGCTTCCAGCTCCTCCAGCCTTGCCTTTTAAAGGCCAGGCTGGAGAAATCGCCTTTCCATGAGTGTTTGTTGAGCACCTACTATGTGCCAAATATGATTCTAGATGAACAAGACAGACATGGTCCCTGCCCTCATGGGGTTACAATTAACACAAAAGAGACATGTAAACAGACAGTGCATAATGGTGAGCCCAAAGAGCCCAGACCAGCACAACCACCTCACAGGAGCTCAGTGGGTTTAAGTCTTTGACGGCCATGTAGGAGTAGTGTACATTTCAACATTAGATCACAGAACATTCTGTTCATCAACGTTATAGCTACAAAGCTGAATTTTCAGCAGTTTCTGGGATAAAAAGCAGCACCGTATGGAAATCAATGCAGTGTCCTGATTTCAAAACTTGAGAAGGTGTACAGCACCCAGTGGCTCTGTCCATTCCATGAGTAAGAAACTGTGGCTTTTTAAGAATGAATTTTTAAAACTCTATTTTCTTCCATTTTGTGAGAGTTATTTTTCAAATGGCTACTAAGTGATGAGGGGATAAATATCAAGTACATTGTGCAGCCCTAACTACATAATTAGAGTAACTTTCGGGACTTTTTTTTTTTTTTTTTTTTGGGACAGAGCCTTGGGTTGTCTCCCAGGCTGGAATGCAGTGGCGCAGTCTCGGCTCACTGCAGCCTCTGCCACCTGGGTTCCAGTGATTCTCCTGCCTCAGCCTCCTGGGTAGCTGGGATTACAGGCATGAGCCATTGCACCTGGCCAACTTTAGGGATTTCTTTTGCCTCGAAGTGCAATGAAAAAATTACTGAGAAGCTAAGGGCATTGTGACAGAGAAAGTGTGAGAACTTCTGATCAAAGCAAACACCTGAAGATGAGAAGGATTTGTTAGTTGGGCTTAGAGAAAGGGAAAGAATGTTCCAGACCAAGCAACAGGAAAGTCAAAGACAAGATACAAGAGAACAGGATGAGTTGGAGAACTAGAAACTGTCCAGAAGATGCTTATTTCTTAGTCGACCAATGCAAGCCACCCTTCCCATCTCCTACTGCCCCCACCCTCACCCACTGAGCCACACACTTGCCTACTCCTCTCCTCCTATTCCCAGGACTCCAAGGGCTGGGTTCAGGCTTGAGCAGAGAACATCAAGATCTAAGGATTTGGTGAGGCTACAGGAATGGAGCCAGGCAGATGGTCGCCCCAGGGCTGCAGGGTAGCAGGCAAGAGTCAGGGTGTCGGCAGCCCGCGTGGCAGGTCTGGCAGCCTGGCAGGTCTGGCAACAGAGAGATACTGGATTTCAGGGACAGGACTCCAGTCCCTGGAAGGAACTGAGGCTCTGAGCAGGAAACCAAGCAGGGACACAATTCCCAGAAATGGGGCACAGGGCGGGGGTTCAATGACACAGAACAAGGCAGGAGCCCAGTTACAAGAACAGGCACCAAACCACAAGGGACTCGCTGAAAGGGCGCGGTTTATTGATAACAGGGGAAAATCAGAAACAACTTTAATGTCCACAAATAGGGGATGATTAAATACACGATGGAAAGACTGCACTGAGGGAGACTGTGCAGCATGGAAAACCCGCTGTAAGTTCTCGTGATAGTATGGGAAAGTTTCTTAAGTCACGTGCACTAAGCTGGAACAGCACGTTGTAACCCAATTTGTAAAATGAAATTCCTGTTTGGTGTAGATAGTTAAAAACGGCAGAGAGGAAAGAAAAAAATGATAAATGCCTCAAGGATATATAACCAAATATTATCTAATTGGGCAGAGTCTAGCTAATTGTCATTTTTCTTTTTTCTACTTTTCTGTATTTTCTAAAGTTAAAAAAAATTGATTTCCTTAATGAAAAGAAGCAAAAATAAAAGCCGCTTGTAGTAATAACTTTTCCCAATATAGACGAAAGTCACAGGAGAAATTAATCTCCCCAAATAGTTTGGTTCTGTAGACATGGTGAGTCAACAATTAGGGGTGGAGTGGGGAGACAGAAGAAAAAATTTTCTTTTTTGTTTTTGAGATGGAGTCTTGCTCTGTCGTCTAGGCTGGAGTGCAGTGGTGTAATCTCACCTCACTGCAACCTCCGCCTCCTGGGTTCAAGCAATTCTCCTGCCTCAACCTACCCAATAGCTGGGATTACAGGCATGTGCCACCTTACCTGGCTAATTTTTGTATTTTTAGTAGAGACAGGGTTTCGCCATGTTGGCCAGGCTGGTCTTAAACTCCTGACTTCAAGTGACCCACCTGCCTCGGTCTCCCAAAGTGTTAGGATTACAGGCGTGAGCCACCACACTCGGCCAGAAAAAATTTTGTTTTCTAAAAAAAAGTCAATAATTAGAAGGTAGGAGATAAAGCCGCTTGGATGTTAGGTATAACATCAAGGCCAGCTTGGAATTAGGAAGGATAAAAAATAAAAGGCCAGCCACCTGACTTCACCTCTGCTGCCACCTCTTCTCATGGTTCCTGGTCCTTAACTTCCGCTCATAGCCAGGAGTTTTGTCTCTCCTGAGGGGCAGTAACTGCTCAAACTACCTTCGAAGCTTTGGGGGTCTGATGAGGGTTACCCAGGGGTTGAGGTCAGAAGTCATCGTTGCAGTAGCAGCATCAGGACAGCAGCCTCTGAACTAGTGACAGAGCACGGGGTCTGGGGCCAGCAGCCCTGGCTCTGAACCCTGACTCTGTCTCCAGCCAGCTGTGTGGCTTTGGACAATCTATGTCTGAACTTATTTCTTCATTTACAAAGTAGAGAGAAATAATAATATCTGCCCTACTAGGTTTTCGTAAGGTAGATCTGCCCAGCTGTGCTTTGTAAGCTACAAAGAGCCATGCGTGTGTTAAGTTAATGTTATAATCGGCTAATTGGAGGTTCCGCTAACACGACAGGACACAGTTCTGCAGAGTGTCAGAGATCTCTCAGACTCCGCAGACCACATCATCTTTACTCACTGCAGTTAAGCCTCTGGACTTGCAAGAACTCTCATACCAACAGACCCCATGGCTCTGATCTCCATGAGGAAAATACAAAGGAGTACCTCTTGCTTGCTCCATTAGGAAAATTCTGTGAAATAAAGTCCCCAAACTCTAAGACTGCAGGGGAGCCAGAGAAAACTAATGAGAAAAGTCCTTTTCCATTTTTGCTTGGCATCTAACACTTCTAGCTAAGAAATGGATATATGCTTCCCAAAGACCTTAATTTTGATCTGAGGCTCAGATACATGATCTGGGAAATAGAAAAATCCAGAAAATCAAAAAATCAACTCTAAAAAAACCTCCTTTTGGGGATCCTAAAAAGCCCCAAAGAAGACTATAAAATGTTATTCTTTCATTGAATTTAGAGATTTTATGTTAGAAAGACAGATGGGGCCAGGTGCCATGGCTCATGCCTGTAATCCCAGCACTTTGGGAGGCTGAGGTGGGCAGATTACCTGAGCTCAGGAGTTTGAAAACAGCCTGGGCAACATGGTGAAACAACAACAACAACAAAATACTAGCCAGACATGGTGGCGAGTGCCTGTAATTCCAGCTACTTGGGAGGCTGAGGCACTAGAATTGTTTGAACTTGGGTGGTGGAGGTTGCAGTGAGTCAGCCTGGGTGACAGAGTAAGACTGTCTCAAAAAAAAAAAAAAAAAAAAAAGAGAAGAAAGAAGGAAGGAAGAGGTTGAGAGAAAGAGGAAGGAAGGAAAGAGAGAGAGGGAGAGAGAGAGAGAGGGAGGGAGGGAGGGAAGGAAGGAAGGAAGGAAGGAAGGAAGGGGAAAGGAAGAGAAAGGGAGAGAAAAAGAAAGGAAAGGAAAGAAAGAGAGAAAAAGGAAAGGAGAAAGAGAGAAAAGAAAGGAAGGAAGGAAGAGGGAAGGGAGGGAAAGGAAAAAATAAAGGAAAGGACGAAGAAAGGGAGGGAGAGAAGAGAGACGGAAGGAAGGAAAGAAAAGAAGGAAGAAAAGAAGGAAAAAAAGACTAAATAAAGACTGGAAGTTTTATCTGGAGGAATAATTTTTCTCCAGCCTCTTAGAAATTCAGTATAGCATTAAATGGAGATGATCATTTAAACAATCAAAGAACCACAGAGAGAGGACAGAATCCATTATGGAGGCATGAAGTTCTGGGAATCCTTGGCCACCATTAAGTTTGTCATCCAAGGAGCTTCACCCTCACAGAGCCACATGAGGCACTGAATGAAGCTATCACTGACCTAACAGACCAGAGCCTCCATCCTGTGCTCTCAGGACCAAGTCCCAGGCCACGTGTGGAGGCAGCATGACGCAGAAGCTCCTGCACCCAGGAAGAAGCTTTCTTCTCCATCCTGACTCCTAAGGCCTTGAGACCTGTGGCTGTCTTCCTAGTCCTCGACTATCTGAGACATTTTCATGTGTCTTAAGGAGTAAATATATGTATAACTCCTATTATATTAAAGAGTAAATATGTATATTTTAATATATAAATATAATATAAATATGCTATATAAAATATTGTATATGAAATATATATTTATATATCTATACACATATTTTCTGTATTTTAATATATATAGCATATATAGTAAATATATAAATATATGTAATGCATTATAAATATATAATATATACAAATATAAATATATATTTATATATAATATATAATACAAATATAAATATATATTTAAACATATATTTTATAAATACATAAAATATATGAGTAAAAGATATATTCTTAATGTAAGAAATATATATATATTTACTCTTTAAGACACATGAACTATATATATTTGCTTGCACACACAAACATTTAAATCAAATCAGATAAATATGAACCACTACCTCAAATGCAATTTATTTTGACGGAATCTGACCTTTGTTTTGGAAAAAGAAAATCAATTTGTTTGGTCGTAATTTTCACCTGCTTCTAAAAACCCTGGATCTGGCACCATGCCAGGGCACCAGGGATGAGGATCATTTCTTTGTTCTTGCCTGGTGACTTCTTCCATCTTGCAAAGCATGGCTTCACCCAGAGTGCTTCACAGGCAAGCCCCACTGTCTCCTCCTCCCTCCCAGCCTGGGATGCCACATATCTTTCTCAGGCTAATCACAAAGTCAGCTAATACCCTGCAGTGCCTTACCATTTATTCATTTGTTCGTTCACGTAACAAATATCACTGAGTGGCTAGCATGAACCAGCTGTTACGTTTGAGACTATTGCATCAAGGAAAGTAATCTTCTCAAAAGCATGCACCCTATGATTGTTTATTTTTAAAGAATGAGAAATTCAAATCAAAGTTCTGGTGAATCTCTTGCTAGTGAGGAGAAGTGGAACTGGTGAGGATTTAGAAACGATCCCCAGTGATCTTAAGGTGGGGATGGACAGGGGAGAGCTCCAGCTTTGCTCTCTCCTTCAACAGACACTTCTCTTGTCACCATGGGCTTTGTAGAGAAGAAAGAAAAGGCTAAGGGAAGACCTAGGGTTTCAGGGAAATAGTTTCAGGGAAGGAGTTCAAGTGCCTCTATCTTTGGTTCCCCCTATAGGCCTGATTAGAAAAACAAGTTATGTACCCAGAATGGAATTACCGAAATGACAATACTTCATGACTCTCTGTTCATTTAAAAAGTGATTTTGACAAAGGCAAAAGGGTGGAGAGGGGCCTCCTCCACGCTCTGTGGTATGTGGACTGTTTTGAGCTTTCTGTCTAATAAGAGGGAGCTTCTGAGACAAGACCTGGGCATTTGTATTAGTTCGTTTTCAGAGTGTTATACAGAAATACCTGAGACTGGGTAATTTATAAAGGAAAGAGTTTCAATTGACTCACAGTTCCACAGGGCTGAGGAGGCCTCAGGAAACTTACAATCATGGTGGAAGGCAAAGCGGAACCAAAAACCTTCTTCACATGGCGGCAGCAGAGGGAAGAGCAAGCAGGGGAAATGCCAGACGCTGATAAAATCATCAGATCTCATGAGAACTCACTCACTATCATAAGAACAGCAAGAAGGAAACCACCCCCCTGATCCAATCACCTCCCTCCCTCTACAAGTGGGGATTACAATTCCAAATGAGATTTGGTTGGGGACACACAGCCAAACCATATCAGCATTCTTCACCCCACAGCTGGGATGCTGGGATCCTGAGCACCTGAGCCAGGTCAGGGCTTCCCAGACCTCTCTGTGAAGAGGAGACAATGAGGGGAGAGGAGGCAGATCATTCTGATCCACTTCATAAGGCACAGCCACTTTCTTCACCATGCTCTTCAAATCCACATTTGAATCAAGAAACGCAACAATTGGTACGAGCGACAGATTTGAAGGCAAAAAAAGTAATAATGCAAAACCGCCAGCTAGAACAGATTTTCCTGTGATTGAAGATGGCAATAATAAGACAAAAGACAGATTTTTGCCTTCAAGAAACTATCTCTTCATTGCAGCCAAAGCAACACAAAATTCAAGGCAAACATTCCATTATTTTCCCCCCACTGTTTGGAAATATGGAAAAAGAAAATCTTGCCATGAATCTTTTTTTTTTTCCCCTCGTTCTACCAGAAGTGACACTTTTTTTTTCCTCCAGTGTTAGCAAATGACTGGGTATGATTCTTCTGGTGCTTGGAACAGAGGACAGACCCAGCAAAGAAAAGAGCCTGGCTGGGAGACAGCCTGCAGGAAATTGTGAAGCTGCTAAGAAAACAGAGACCCCCTCAACAGGCTGTCTTCACAACATTAGTCTTTTTGAATATTATGAAATGTTATCTGCCTTATTGATCACCAGCTCCCTCAATAGAACTGTTTATAACAAATGCAACCGGCAATTGTAAACATGCAAAAACAAGAACACACAACCCTCATCTTCTAGCTACATACACACTGATAAATACCACACAAGGAAAATTAAACACCATACATTTTGACCGTGTGAAATTTGGGAAATCAGAATAATCTAAGACATCACTCGATTCTAAATGTAAGACAGACGTAGTCTTACATTTTATACATTTTGTGCCAGACATCTCTTTTGGCATAAAATGTAAGTGTCTATATAAAATAATGTATTTTATGCATTAAAATACTGAGTCCCCAGATTCATATTTTTCTGGGAGAGTTTCTGATTTTGTCCTTATTTTTTTTTATTTACCTAAAAACAGATTGGGGGACTTTAAAGATCATTCAGTCCAATGGACCCACAGCTAGGAAAACTGAGGCCCCAAAGAGAGGAAGTAACTTTTCCCAGGTTACATAGATAAGCAGAGCTGTGATTGGAACTCAGGTATAACCCTAGATTGTTTAACACCCTGGCTAGATGAGTTAAAAACAGGTTCAATTTTTGGATGGACTGAGCGACTTCGCACTGAAAGAAATTCTATTTGTTCAGGCAAGGTCATGTGCTCTTTTAACTAGCTAGTAATTTCCTACTTACGTGCTGTTGGAGAGTGTGACTTCCTTAACACGTTCTCTTGCCATTTCTAGAAAATACGAAAGAGAAGTCATGACAATATCTGCAGAAAGATATGCTTCCTCACATGGTTATTCTCCTGGGGCTGGTGAGATTGTGTTTCTAAAAGTTGTGGGGCTTTTTCCTTTTATGTATTGCCATTACTTTCAATGGCAAAAACCACAATTACTTTTGTGCCAACCTAATATCTTGAGACAAGTCATCACCCTGTTTTTTGTCCCCCCTCCCTTTTTTTTTTTTTTTTTTTTTTGTTTACAACCCTGAGATTGAAGGGAGACTTCTCTAGGAGCTGCTCACTCTAAGTCAGGCAAGTGCCTCTTTAAACACTCTACCCTGGGTGCCACATTTGCCTGATCCTACTCCTGCTCTGCCCTCGACTTTTTACATTGCTTATTAACTACATTGTTCTATGAGTATCTCTCCTAACAACAAAATAAGTGGGTCTTTCAGTCAGAGCAGCTCTGGGATTCTTGGTATTCACTAAGGCCAGGTGACACAGACTCATGAACTCCTAAATCGTTTAGAAGTCAGAGCTGCCTCTGTCACTGAGTGGTGGACCTAAATTGCCACTGAGGCTCTGAGTAACTTAGTCATGAAGCCTCTCTGATCTTCAGTTTCCCCTTCCTTTCCCAAGGAACATATGACATGCATCATCCTGCTGAACCTAGCATGGGTATTTATTCCTCTCTTTCAATCCCCACTTCCTTGGTTTCTAGGACATTCTTCCCAGGTTCTCTCACCTGGCTAGGCTCTGTTTCCTTCTTCTCATTACCTTTCTGGATGCCCTGACAGAGTCTTGCTCTGGGATGTGTCCCGTGGCTCCGCTTCACTCACTCCTAACTGGCTGACGTGGCCCAAACCCATGACGCTGCACCCCCCTTGCCCCTGCACAGCAAGCTGCCTTTCTCCATGGCTGTGCAAGGATATCCCTTAAACATGCAAATATCAGCTTTACCTCTTCTTAACTGCAATAAAATATAGGTGGATATTTATCTGTCTTCTAAATGTATGAATGGGAAAGAACCCTTTAAACCTAAAAGCAACGGAAGAGACCACAAAGGAACAACAGATTTAATTATAAAAAATTTGAACACCCCTATGTTAAAGAAAAAAATAACCAACATACTTCCATTCTCTGGTTCAGGTGTGTATGCTATCCTCCTTGGCACACAGTCTAGCCTCAGATCCAGTCAATTGGTTTTGAACTGTCTCTTCCGACAGTGGCTTTGGCTGCCCTTCGAGAAATGTCTCTGTCCAGCTCCAGTCACAGTGACTCCATCCACATGGCCACCCTGGGCTGACAGGGGCAGGGTACAAACAAACTCTGAATACTTAAAGCAATTAATAATTCTCTATTGTTTTACTCAATATGTATCTCGGTATTTGACTTCATAAGGGCAAAAGTTGTATTTCTGCTCTTGGCATAGTGCTGGATTTGAGAAATAAATAATGAACAGAGCAAGAAAATGAAAGTTATAAAAGCCAAATGATAGGAAAATATTGTATTAGAATTCTTCAAAAACAAAGTTTTATGACCAGCTGTCAGTTATCAATGCTAAGAAACAGCAAAAATAATTGAAAAGATCAAATGGGGTGTGGTGGGCTCAAACCAGGAGCCCACTTGCTGAGCAGCAGGGTTCTCCCACCCAACGGTGCCCTTCCTGACAAAGTGGACACATGTTGATACATGGTGCCTAGTGAAAAGCTGACCATTCACTCCATCAAAGTCAAATCCATGTAAAGCCAGTGTATCTGGCAGCTGGTCTTACTGTCTTCGATTGTGCTGCCTTGTCTTCTTCAACTGGATCTCATTGGCTTGGCTGGTGGAGAAAGAACCCTTTACAGAGGGAAGACAACTACCGTTTACTGGACTACTGGAAGAAAGGAGCTGAAGGAACCAAGGAACCAGCAGGCAGTAAAGCCACTCATGTTGACTCCTGTCAGTTCATGGCATAGCCCCAAGGTATCACTCCAGAGCATGACCAAAAAGGGACAGAAAATCCTTTTTCCCTAAGCCCTTCATCCCACCTTCATAGCCTGTCTTAATGGGCAAGTCTTTTCGGTTTACGTTGATATTGTCTTCCTCCTCTCATCAAGTGATCCTTTGCTACTTCCTAGCATTTTCATGACTCAGCCAATCTTGAGCTACCTGCCATTTATAACTAATTTACATTCTATAGTTATTTTTCCACATCCTTTCTTCTCTTCACTTCTACTTTTCTTTCTGGTATTTAAAAACTAAATAAAACAAAACACAACAACAGTGAAAAAGAAACTCTCAATGTAACAAAATTCTTGGGGATTGGGGCATTCTGCCAGGTTTAGCGATTCTTTGGGGATCACTAAAATGTAGGAACTCCACTAAGCTAAGGCTCACATAGTTTCAGACATTGTTAAAACCTATGAAATTATCATTTCGGTAGATCCAAAATAGTTGAATTTTGAGAATGCCACACAGTTCAATGTCAACTTATAAGCATTCTGTTCAATGTTGGCTTCACGATGTTTCTCCTGGTAAAAGCATCCTGCAAAAAGTTAGCAGAGCTGTTGCCATGATGTCCTAAGCAAGGCATGAATTGCTGGGCTGGTCTGGCAAAACCATTGGCTTCCAAAAGCAGCTGAGGAGAGCTGGAGGGAAACTGATGGTTTGTGTCCCAGCCATCTGTGGTCAGGAAGGGGACACCTGTGTGCCTGTCTGCTTCTTTCTCCTGCCTGCCCTTTGCAAAGGAAACGTGGTTGGAATGTCCTCTCACCACAACAATGAGAAGAAACGGACAAGAGGCTGTTTCATCACCTTTTCCTCTGCCCTGATGCTCTGGTAGGGACTGGAGAGCAAGTATCCACTGTGTGTGGGAGGCTACAAGAGGAAATCACTGTCATTAACCCAACATGGGTCATTCACTCTGAGGTATAATGGTTGGAGGTGGAAACTTCAGCTGGAAAGGAAAAGAAGTTCTTTGACCCATGAGCCTGTGTCTGGGTCTGTGAGGCCACATGTATACGTTTGTGCCATTGTGAATAATACAGATAATGGTGGCATTTACCTTGAAAGTCAACACAAATAAGAGGAAGAGTCTGGAACCGGTGGTTGTGGGTGTCATTACAGCCCCGGAGTGGAGTCCAGTTTTATTTTAATAAACAGGAAATTTCTCTTTTCACAGCTTAAGATGGAAAATAAAGAAGTATTGTTCTGGAACAGCACTCTTCCTCCTCCTATTTGATGTTTCTGATGTACCCCTCCACCCACCTCTCTCCCAACCCCCTGTGCCATGAAGGCCAAGATTTTTTCCAACAAAATCTAGCCCCAGGCCCTTTTCTAAGCAGGACGGACTTCACTTTGACATCCTCTTCACCCTCCACTCACTTCCTGTGCTGGCATCTCTGCCTCCCAGTGTCTTGTCCCTGGCTCTGCCTGGCCCTCCCCAGCAAGAATAGAGCACCCAGTTCGGTCGACCACACCAGACTCCATGCCCTAATGGGTCTGCATCTTGCTTTGAAGGTTACATGTGCAGATAGAGAGGATTTAGAACAGCATCCAGCATATGGTAAGTACTATATAAATGTTAATAGTATTATAGGAGGTGATTAATTAATGGATTTTGTTATTATCATGAAGATTGAGTTGGCACAAATAATCTCTACTTGAGGACCTTGATTAAAAGTCAGTTCCAAATTGTCAGAGGAGAAATTATAGGAGTCCCTCACCTCGGCTCTCTAAAAATAAAATGGGAGCCACATACGTGATGTTAAATGTTCTCATACTGTAATCACATTTTTTAAAGTGATAAAATTTATTTTAACAATGTATCTTATTTTGCCCATATATCCAAAACACTATCATTCCAACATGTAATTGATATAAAATTTTAAATGGCATATTTTACCCTTTTTCAGTAAATCTTTGAAATCTGATGTGTCTTTTACACACATAGTACATCTCTGTTTGTATGCTAATTTTTCAATGGCTAAAGTCAAATGTAATCCTACTGAAATGGTGAAGCTTTGTTTAACGGAAAAAAATAGTACCCGTTGCTTCCATTTATAGGCCGGGCATGCAGTCCCAGCACTTAGGGAGGCTGAGGTAGGTGGATCGCTAAAGGCGGGGAGTTCAAGAACAGCCTGGCCAACTTGGCAAAACCCATCTTTACTACAAATACAAAAATTAGCCTGACATGGTGGTGCACAGCTATAATCCCAGATACTCAGTAGGCGAGGCACAAGCATCACTGGAACCCAGGAGGCAGAGGTTGCATTGAGCCAACATCGTGCCATTGCACTCCAGCCTGGACCACAGAGCCAGACTGTGTCTCAAAAAAAAAACAATTACATTTAAATTAAATGTAAAATTCAGTTCGTCAGTCACACTGACCACATCTCGAGTGCCCAATAGCCACGGGGGGCTGGTGGCCACTGTATCAAGGCACGCAGGTCTCAGCTGCCTACTGACTTCCTCCACTGGAAGATCCTACCACGGATCTTTGCTCATATCTTTCCCTTTGCCAAGAATGGCTTCCCCTCCTCTTTCAGGTCCCTTCCGTTGCTTCCTTTAACTCCAAACTTACCTCCTCCCTAAAGCCCTTCCTGACAGTTCTCTGTTTAGGACCTATCATTGCCTTCCACCTCGTGTGCCCAGGGCTCTGTGGTGTGCGATCTAAACTACTTTGTAAGTGTATTTGCTAAGTGTGAGTGTATGTGTGTGTTGCTTTATTAGTATCCCATTGCAGGGGAATACCCTCGTCTTTCTGAGCCATTTTCCCCTGGCCTGCACTATTGCAGTAGCTTCCTAATTAGTCTCCCTGCCTCCTCTCCTGGACAACTTTGAAAACCCACCCTCCACACAGCAGCCAGTGACCTTATTCAAAATACAAATCAGATCATATGTCTTCGCAGCTAAAAACCTAAAAACCTGCTGTTTTTTGTTTTTTGCTTTTCACTGAAATTCAAATTTCTCAGCCTGGCCTCTAAGGCTCTCCTGGGCTGCCTGCCTCTCTCTCTCTCACCTTCTGCCTCGCTGTGCCCTGCCACTCCAGCCTTTCTTCTGCTGTTTGAGCATCTCGAGTCCCTGCCCACCTCAGCACCATGCCATTGCTGAACACTCTGTTTGTAATGCTCGGCCCCACCCTGGATCCTTGCTTGGTTGGCTTCTTCTTATCATATGTGAGGCCTCCTTGACTTCCCGTCGGCACCCACTCCCACTCCTAAGCCCCGGCTCACTCTCTGTCCCGGCTCCGTGTTTGTTTTCTTCATCTGTTCTTACACCTTTGTTGATCTTTTGTTTATCTTTTCTTACAACTATTTGAAATTATCTTGTTCATTAATTGATTGGCTTGTCAGTGTCTGCTTCCCACTAGAATGTAAGCAGAGAACTTGCCCCTCTTGTCCACTGCTGTATCTCAGGACCTAAAGCCCCAGCACAATAGAAATTCTTAATTAATATTTAAAATCCATTCATTAATACAAAATCCCACGTGACTCTCACAGTTGGGAAAACCCAACTATGACTGTGCCACTGTACTTCAGTCTGGGTGAGAGAGAGAGATCCTGTCTCAAAAAAAAAAAAAAAAAAAGGCCTGAGGGAACTTACTGGCCCCTTTCACCACATGAGGACAAAGTGCCATCTTTGAGGAACAGTCCTTCACCAGATGCCAAATTCCCCAGTGCCTTGATCTTGGACTTTCCAGCCTCCAGAATTGTAAACAATAAATTTCTATTGTTTCTAAACCCACACTTAAACATGTTGTTATAGCAACAGGATTGCACTAAGACACCATCTGGTTGGAGGAGGATTTTCCACCTTCCAATTTGGCCGAGTTGAGGGTGGGAGATAATGCTCAACGGGACTTCTAGAGATTTGCTTGCTCAGAATTTGGCCTTCTTGCAGGAGGGTGTCTAATCCCATGCAAATGGTCATTTAATATTTTCTGGATGATCTTCAGGGATACCCTTCTCAGGCTCCCTGGGTCCCCTTATTCCAATGTTTGAATACCTCAAAAACTAGGACGTTTACTGTGGAGCTAATCAAAATTTCGGCCAGTTTACCTTAAATCCATTTAATTATCTCATTTTTTATTTATCAAACACTCCAATGCCTACAATAGCCAAAGCATTAGGTTAGGCCCATTCCTCTTGGAGAGTTATCTGCAGATATGGATGACAGCAGCTCACCATCTACTCCATGAAAACCCTTCATTTTCTTGAAGGTATCTTTCTAGGCATCTCTGTGCCTCCTGCCCCACTCCAACTCCAGCCTTTCCTACTTTTCCAGTGTTTAGAAAGACCAACAAGAAGCTGTGGCAAGCCGCATGCCACCTTTGGTTTTTAAAGCAGAAATCCAGGGCTTCCCTGCCTTCCCCTCTATCCCCGCCCTTGATAGAGCACTAATTTATTTCCCTTTGGGTCTCTGGCGCCTACCACAGATCTAGCACTCAATAAATAGTGGACACAGATGAAACAACCCTGTGTCTCACCCAACTTCCATGCCTGCTTCAGGCTCTGTCAATCCTGGGGCAGGTCCTGGAAAACATAAAGGCAAAACGTAAACCTCAACATCAAACATTGCAGACCGTGGAAGAAAGGCGTGGAATACATGAGTGATTGCTGAAGGTTTCCAGGGATACAGAGGAGTCTCCAAAAACCCTCACTTGGAAGTGAGTCACCCCTGAAGGGCTTGGGGGTTTACGGCACAAGTCCAGGCTAATGAGAACAAGGCAGCCTAGAGACCTGAGCCTGGCTGGCACACGCCTTCCTTCCTCTGCAGCCCCAAAGTGTGGGAATATGGACTCAGTCAATAAGGCCAGCGTGGGAACCCCTGCTGGGAGCAGAGACTGGACCACGTGACCCATCTCAAGGTCGCCCCCAGGACACTCTCACCCCTGTCACTTAGCACCTAAGTCCCTGAGATCCATATCACCTACTTCCTTGTTTTGAGGCCTGAGGTGGTGGGAGGGGAGGAAAGATCAAGAGCTCGGAGCTTTAGAAGGATGGTGCCCTTCTCCTCATCTGTCTCACTCTTTTAAGTTGGAGTCTCTTCCTTCACTTTGCTAATAATGTAAAGTATCAGCTAAAAATTGCAATGCATGCATTTCATTTGAGTTTTATTGCCCTAACAGACAGCATTAGATTACAAAAGAGGACATTTTTCTTCTCAGTTTTAGCTTATTCTGATGATTTATGATTAGATACAGCAAGAGTTCATAAACTTCCCTGACCTGCTGACAGTTTTTACAGGCTCCCAGATTTATTTCCATCTCAAACTTAACAGCTTTCATGTGACTGATATTCCCAGCCTCGCTGCGTGGCGGAGCCAGGGGCTGAAAGAGTGCCTCTAATCTCCATGTTACTAATTTAAATGAAGTCTTGGTCTGTTGTTTAAAAAAGACATCAGTCATCCCGGGGAGGTTTACAGATCCTCTTGTAATGTAATGTCAGCCCCTTCTGAGATATGAGGTTTATAAAGCCTCACGATGTTGAGTGTTGGCAGACATGCCAAGGTCACCATGGATGGCAAACGGGAGGGGAGAGGAGGGAAATGCACTTCAGAGAGGGAGCAAAGAATCCCAAAGAAAGATTGTTCTCCTGGAGAGACCGGATGTGACTATCAAGAAAGAAACCTGAGGGCTGGTATCTGAGGGGAACAGGATAGGGGAAGGTGGAGCCATATTCTGATAGTGGGACCCCTTGCTCTCAACCCAGCATATCCCCCTTCTCCACCTGAAGCTGAGATGCCCTGAGAAAACACAGCTCCTGGGCCCTCATCTGAAGATTGTCCTGGGCACCCAGTCTTTGTTTGCATGGGACCCTTTGCAAAGGGAAAGTGGAGCCATGCCATGTGTCTGGGTAGAGAGACCAGGAGCATGTGCTGCCATCTCCACTGCAGAGTCTCCTGGAATTGGGAGGCCTCAGGAGGAGAGACACTCCATCCACCCAGCTGTGTGAGGTCCCCAGAGGTGGCAGGACAGAGGCAGGACGCCATCAGGGAGTGAGGCAGAGCTAGGAGAACACAGATTGCTTGTGCCTGCCTGAGCTGTTCTCACACATTCACACCCAGGTATCTGAAGGTCACTTGGGAGCAGGACTTCAGACTGGGCAGGAGTTGCCTTTGTGTTATTTGGAGATCAGATAAGAAGTGACAAGTAGCAATAAGCTCTGGCTCACTGGGGAAATGGGCTGAGGACTTGTGGGGCGTGGGGGCAGGACACTTTTCATTCTCCTGGGAGCAGGGGAGGAGGGTGTGGAATAAATATTTCAGCAAGCGCTCCTTTCTCAGAGGGAGAAAGGCAGACCCCTGTGCATCCCTCAAGCCCCGGGCTCTGCAGAGGGAAAGTCTGTGTGATGAGGATTCACCATCTACAGCCACAGACCAACACGGGGCTGGAGAATGAGAGCAAATAGCACTGTTGTTACCACCTGACATTCACTGAGTGCTAGCTATATGCCAGGCTCTGGGTGGGAGCTGGGCGGGGGGGCTCAATAATCTCCACAGCCTTTGAAAATTAAGGAGGGAAAATGAAGTGGATACTACTATTGCCATTTTACAGACGAGGCAACTGAGGCTTAGGGTGTTACAGAACTAGCCCAAGGTTACACAGTAACTGATGCAGCTGAAGTTCAAGTTCAGGTCTGAATGTAAGTCCCAGTTTCTTACCCACACGCACTAATACCAAGAAAACTATGACTAAAAACATGTGCACTTTCTGTTTGCTTTGTCTATAAAGGTCTGGAACCCACACCGTTGACCGTTGCCCTGGAGAGACTCAGAAACAGTGGTTTGTTTAAGTGTTTTTCAAAGTGTGGCTTGTAGTTTTCTGGGGGGAGCGCCGTCCCTCACTCCCCGATCTCCACATTAACACGTGCCCTAGAAGATTCTTATGCACAAAGCACCTGAGAACCATTCATCTTCTCAAAGCATGTAGTTGGTGTCCTGAAAAAAGCAAGCAGTGAAGGAAATTAAACAGTTTCCCTGCAATTCCTGAGTTTTCTTCTCAAAATGTAGCCTCCCTCTTTTCCTAACATGGATTCCTAGAGCATAATATTAGGGAAAAAATAAGGATAAACATGCATTTCAAAGTCACTGTAGGAAGATCTGAAAATTATCCACCATTTGGTGTCATTTTTCTCTGCACCAGAGCATCCATAGATAACGGCGAAACAGAAACAGCTGGACAAGCCAGATGTTGGCATTTGTTAACTGCAGCCATATCTCTGTTAGAATACCAGATGTCCCTATTTGGGGGGATTTTCTCTGGAAAATCTGGTGAACCACATAGCAGTTTCTCAAAGAGTGTTCTAGGGACTGCCAGCATCCACAACCACTGTGGTGCTTGTTAAAGATGTGTATTAGTCAGCTTTCACACTGCTGATAAAGACATACACAAGCCTGGGTAATTTACAAAGAAAAAGAAGTTTAATGGACTCAGTTCCATGTGGCTGGGGAAGCCTCACAATCATGACAGAAGGCAAAAGGCACGTCTTATATGGAACAGGCAAGAGAGAATTAGAACCAAGTGAAAGGGGAAACTCCTTAAATAATCATGAGAAGTCATGACGCTTATTTACTACCATGAGAATGGTATGGGAGAAACCACCCCCATGATTCAGTTACTTTCCACTGAGTCCCTTCCACAACACATGGGAATTATGGGAGCTACAATTCAAGATGAGATTTGAGTGGGGCACAGCCAAACCATATCAAGATGCAAATTCCCCAGCGTCACTCCAGACCTACAAATCAGATACTCTGGGGAATGCGGTCCTGGAATCTCCATTTTCCGTTGTTTTTTGTTTTTTGTTTTTGTTTGTTTGTTTTTTGAGACAGGAGTCTTGCTCTGTTGTCCAGGCTGGAGTGCAATGGCACAATCAGCTTACTGCAAACTCCGCCTCCTGGGTTCAAGCAATTCTCCTGACTCAGCCTCCTGAGTAGCTGGGATTACAGGTGTATGCCACCATGCCCAAATAATTTTTGTATTTTTAGTACAGACAGGGTTTCACCATGTTCTCCAGGCTGTTCTCAAACTCCTGACCTCAGATGATCCTTCTGCCTTGGCCTCCCAAAGTGCTGGGATTACAGGTATGAGCCGTCTTGCCCAGCCAGGAATCTGTATTTTTAACAAGCTATCTGGGTGTTTCTTATATACATTAAGATTTGCCAATATATCTGGTGTCCACGGTAGAAAGGAGCAGGGCTTCCCAGTCAAGTGGACTCTTAATGTGTAGAGCTCACAACCAAGCTCCACAACTTGAACCCTCCTATATTGCTTGCAATAGGAAATGGTTCAACCACTTTGAGAAGCAATTTGACAGTTTCTTGTAGAACTAAACAAACACTTACTATGCAACTCAGCTATTCCACTTTTAGGTATTTACCCAGGAGAAATAAAAACATGTTCATGCAAAGATTTGTGCATGAATGTTTATAACAGCTTTATTCATAATAGCCCTAGACTGGAAGCGATCCGAAGTCCATCACCAGGTGAATGAATGAACCAATGTAAGCATCCACACATTGGAATACTACTCAACAATTAAAACAAACAACTAGTGATGCACACAACAGCAAAGACCAATCTCAAAAGCAATAGGCTAAGTGGAAACTGTCCAGGCACAAAAGACTACATACTGTGTAATTCTTTTTAAATGAATTCTAGAAAAAGCAAAACTAATCTATAGCGGCAGAAAGCAGATCCCTGGAATCTAGACCATGGGTGAAGGAAGACAGACTGCTAAGGGGCTTAAGGAAACTTCTGGGGGTGATAAAAACGTTCTACATCCTAATCTTGGTGTTGTTACAAAAGTGTGTACATGTTTCAAAACCCATCACACTGTGCATTTTATTGTAAATAAATTCTAACTCAATAAAACTGACTTTAAGTCCAAAAAAGCACTATCATTTATTAGCTATGGGGCCTTGGCCAAATTACTTCTCTGCTCTTTTCTCTTCTTCTCAACCCAGAGTAGTTTTCGATCTTCCATTTGCGCCTTTCACCCCAAAACTAACCTTACTGCTTTAAAAATCTAGAAGCCCCACTGATTATGTAAAGCTGACTTTTTAAATAAAGAGGTAAATGTCATACTTAAAATGTTTATATCAATTTTTAAATGTTCCTGGTGTTTTAAGGACATGTTCACCATTGATAATGTGATCCTGGTGACAAAGGATAGCAGTGAGGCCATGTGCCATCAGTAAGGATTTTAGGTGTTTTGACAAATAGTAGTCAGAGGCCATCTTTGCTTGGGTTTCATTTTTGCTTGGCAGGAGAATAGCAAAGCCACTGGAGAACAGAGGTTAGCTGGCAGTATCTAAGTGCTCACACATTTTACAGATTGTGAGTTATAACACAGAGGATTTAAACTACTTATCTCAAATCACCTAGACAGGTGGCACCCTATGTGAGAAATAGGAGTTTCCTTTACCTTTCAGCTGCAGCAACTTCATTCATGTATTCAATAAATTTCCATTTAGCATGAACTTAGAATGTGTGCCAGGACAGTCATTGAATGTTCAAAAATGAATCAAAAAAAGTTCCCTGCTCTCTAAGAGCCCAAAGTTTTTAGGAACACAAATACATAGAGAAAAAGTAAAAGCAACATTTTACAATGTTATAATATGGGCAGGTACAAAATGCTGTGGGTCACAGAGGAAATCTGACTGATCAGCTTTTGCTCAGAGGAAGTGAGGACGGTTTCACAGAGGAAATGACATTTTAGCTGCACCTGAAATGATAATCAGGAGAAAGGTAGAAAAACCACTTCAAGCACAAGGAATAGCATGTGGAAAGGCACAGAAGCCTGAAAAAGCATAATACCAGTGATTGCAAAAACTTGATGCTGAGAGTTAAAACTGAAGTAGACAGCAGTAGAAGAAAGGCCTCTCCTGAGGGTATAGACACCCTTTGACGCGCAGGGCTCCATTTCCTGCTTGCTGAAGACGCTGGCTTTGAGGAGCTCATACTTGCACTCTTTTGCAGAGGCTGTCCTTGGCTGGCTGGAGCCACCGCTCCTGGAGATGCCTGGGCATTTTTCCACATGGCAGGGAGAAGACCTGGAGCCAACGGGTAGCATCTGCAGCTGTCAAGCCCATTTCCCTTCCCTCTGGGCAGGACAACCTCTATGGTACAATCCCAGCTCTAGAGCTCCTCCTGGGATCGGACTGGGAGTACAGGTCTCCTGAAACAACATGTCTCCTTTGCCTGAATTTTCAGCTCCAGAAGAGGTTATGTCTTGTGAACCAAAACCATGTTAAGAAGAGAAAATGATAGACTCTTACTAGCAACTAAGGAAGAATGCAACATTAAAATGCCATTTTAATGAAAAACGGGGAGGTAAAAAAGGAAAGGGAGACAGGCAGGAAAGAGGAGAAATGGATCTCATGAGGCTGCATCTCTTCCAGAGGGAATCGGTTGGACTCCCGTCACTGGTGCTTTGGAGCTGTGAGGCAGAAGTGACGTCTTCAGGTGCCAGAACTACTCTCCGATGCCATGTCACTGTGCCCTTCCACGGGAAACATAGCCCAGGTACAGTCCTCTCTCAGGATCCATGTGGGATTGGTTCCTAAACCCCTGTTGGTACCAAAATCATTCACCTGGTGATGGACTTCGGATCGCTTCCAGTCTAGGGCTATTATGAATAAAGCTGTTATAAACATTCATGCACAAATCTTTGCATGAACATGTTTTTATTTCTCTTAGGTAAATACTTAAAAGTGGAATTGCTGGGTTGCATAGTAAGTGCTTGTTTCGTTTTACAAGAAACTGTCAAATTGCTTCTCAAAGTGGTTGAACCATTTCCTATCTCAAGCAATGTAGGAGGGTTCAAGTTGTGGAGCTTGGTTCTGAGCTCTACAGATTGGGAGTTCACTTGACTGGGAAGCCCTGCTCTGTACTGTGGACACCAGATATATTTGCAAATCTGAGTATATGTAATAATAATCCAGACAGTTTGTTAAAAATACAGATTCTTGGCTGGGCAAGATGGCTCACGCCTGTAATCCCAGCACTTTGGGAGGCCAAGGCGAGTGGATTATCTGAGGTCAGGAGTTTGAGAACAGCCTGGAGAACATGGTGAAACCCTGCTGGTACTAGAAATACAAAAATTAGCTGGGCGTGTAATCCCAGCTACTCAGGAGGCTGAGTCAGGAGAATCACTTGAACTTGGGAGACAGAGGTTGTAGTGAGCCAAGACTGAGCCATTGCCCTCCAGCCTGGGTGACAGAGCAAGACTCTGTCTCAAAAAGAAAAAGAAAAATACAAATTCCAGGACCCCATCCCCCAGAGTATCTGATGCTCAAGTACCTTATATAAAATCATGTAGTGTTTGCAAATAGTTTATGCGCATCTTTCTGTATACATGCATACTTTGGAGATACAGACCACTGCAATAAAACAAATATTGCAACAAAGAAAATCACATGAATTTTTTTGGTTTCCCAGCACATATGAAAGTGACATTTACACTATAGTGTAGTCCATTAAGTGTGCAATAGCATTTTGTCTTAAAAAGCGATGTCCACACCTTAATTAAACAATACTTCATGCTCTATTTACCTTTTAAACATAAGTTCCAGTTCCAATTCCAAACCATATCTTTCTGAATGAATAAGACTGAATGCTTTTAAGAACAGCCAAGCCACATCTTGAACGCTTTACTACTTGGAAATTTCTTCTGTCAGATACCCTAAATCATCTCTCTCAAGTTCAAAGTTCCACAGATTTCTAGGGCAGGGGCAAAATGTCACCAGTCTCTTTGCTAAAGCCTAGCAAGAATCACCTTTGCTCCAGTTTCCAATAAGTTTCTTATCTCTGCTGAGACCACCTCAGCCTGGACTTTTTGGTCAAAACCATTCAACAAGTCTCTAGGAAGCTCCAAACTTTCTCACATCTTCCTGTCTTCTTCTGAGCCCTCCAAACTGTTTCAACTTCTGCCTGTTACCCAGTTCCAAAGTTGCTTCCACATTTTCAGTTATCGTTGTAGCAGTATCCCACTCTCTGTGGTACCAATTTATTAGTCCATTTTCATACTGCTATGAATAAATACTCAAGACTGGGTAATTTATAAAGAAAAAGAAGTTTAATGGATTTACAGTTCCACCTGGCTTGGGGAGTCCTCACAATCATGGTGGAAAGTGAAGGAGAAGCAAAGCCACATCTTACAGGGCAACAGACAAGACAGCATCTGCAGGGGAACTGCCCTTTATAAAACCATCACATCTTGTGAGACTTATTCACTATCACTAGAACAGCACAGGAAAACCCAACCCCATGATTCAATTACCTCCCACCAGTGTCCCTCCCAAGACATGTGGGGATTATGAGATCTACAATTCAAGATGAGATTTGGGTGGGGAGACAGTCAAACCAGATCAATGGCCTTGCTCTGGATTAGGCTTTGCCTTAAGGGAATGTTGTAGCTGGTTTGATCTTTTACCCAGACCACTCAAACTTTATCCATATTAGCAATAAGGCTGTTTTACTTTCTTATCATTCACAACTTCACTGGAGCAGCACTTTCAATTTTCTTCAAGAATTTCTTTGCATTTGTAACTTGACTATTTGGCTCAAGAGGCCTAGCTTTTGGTTGATCTTGGCTTTTGACCTGCCTTTCTCACTAAGCTTAATTGTTTCTAGCTTTTGATTTAAAGTGAGAGATGTGCAACTCTGTCTTTCACTTGAATGCATAGATGCCACTGTGGGGTTGTTAAAAAATTGGCCTAATCTTAATTTTGTTGTGTCTCTAGGAATAGGGTGGCCTGAGGAGAGGGAGAGAGACAGGAGAGGAATAGTCAGAACACAAACAACATTTATTAAATTTAATATGGGTGTGATTTGTGGTGTCCCAAAACAATTACAATAGTAACATCACTGATCACCGACCACCATAACAGATATAATAATAATAAAAAAGTTGAAATACTACATGAATTACCAAAATGTGACAGAGACAGGAAGTGAATATATGGCATTGGAAAAATGGTGCTGATGGACTTGCTCAAGGCAGGGTTACCACAAACCCTTAATTTGAAAAAAAACAAAAAACAAAACAAAACCCCGCAGTATCTGAAAAGCTTAATAATCCAAGGTATACCTGCATTTTAAATCATCTCTAGAGTACATATAATACCTCACACAATGTAAGCACTATGTAAGTAGTTCTCATACTGCATTTTTTATATTTGTATTATTTTTATTGTTGTATTGTTATTTTTATTGTTGTGGGTTTCTTTTTAGACTATTTTCCATCCATGGTTGGTTACATCATTGGAGGCAGAATCTGCACATGCAGAACTTGTGGGTATGGAGAGCCAACTGTATGTGTGGCACTATCCAACTCATCCTGCCTCCACCCAACCCTTTAGCAAGGTCCCACCTAAACCACTCCGGAGCTTCAGGCAATCCATGTCAGTCTTGGAAATGGAGAGTCAAACAACCCCCATTTTACCCTTGGGAAATAAATCCTGCAACCTGTACTTCTTTGTGCCTAGCTGCAGGTTGAGCCCCATTCTTTCTTCCTAAGTGGGAATGTGAAGATCGGCATCCTCGTATTGAGCTGGGTAATAAATTCCTCCATGAGTTATCTGTAGAATGGAGTGGAATAAATGCATTTGTTGACAAGGGTACAGCCTGCATCATGCTTCTGGGGAGCCTGCTCTCCTCAGCCAGATCCCATGTCCTTTCCCGGTGTATTAGTCCATTCTCATGCTGCTAATAAAAACATACCTGGGACTGGGTAATTTACAAAGGAAAGAGGTTTAATCGACTCACAGTTTAGCATGGCTAGGAAGGCCTCAGGCAACTTACAATCATGGCAGAAGGAGAAACAAACATGTCCTTCTTCACATGGCAGCAGCAAAGAGAAATGCCCAGCAAAATGGGGAAAAGCCCTTTATAAAACCAACAGATCTCAAGAGAACTCACTCGTTATCATGAGAATAGCCACATGGGGGTAACCAGCCCCATGATTTAATTACCTCCCACAGGGTCCCTCCCATGACACATGGGGATTATGGGAACTCAATTCAAGCTGAGATTTAGGTGGGGACACAGCCAAACCATATCACCCAGGTACTACGGAAAGATCCTCTTATGGGTCTTATTGCCTTTTTATCAGCATTACCCCAGTGGACACCAAAGGCAGGCACTTCCTCTCCCCATGCTTGGATAACAACTGTAAATGCTAACATGGACATAGCAAGCGCCATGTGCCGGGCACACATCAAGGTGCTTAGGTGCTTCACATGATTTATATGTATATATATATATATATATATATTTAATATTTTTATTATATTTATATATTTATATATATATATATATATATATATATATATATATATAAATTATACTTTCATTTGAACTCTAGCTTGACTCTATACCAAATCAAGCCCGGACATTTCTGGGACCTTGGACTTCCCACCATGTTATCACATCCCTATAATCTGGGTCAGAATTGCTCACATCATGAGCAGGGAGATGTGACCAAGCCTGCCTTGTCCTTCCTCACCATTTACCTTTCAACTATTTGTGTCATATGACGATGCCTTGGTTTAGCTCATAAAAGTTTCATGTAAGAATTCTTGGATCTGTTGTTCTTTCTTCCTTATTAGATTGCTAGCTTACTAAAGGAAAAAGTTGTTTATCTTTCCTCAGCAAGGCTAATAGAGACCCTCCATGGTGTAATTCCAGAACAATGAAGTTCTGGCCCATCGATAATTAAAATTCCACCAGTAGAGATTCATTTCTTTGATATAGCTTTGTCTTCTCTTAAAATGAAAATGCCCTTAGTAAGGAGGCATAACTGATTGAACATTTCTAGTTATTTATTCTTAGAATTGATAAGCTGATCAGATTCCAACCTCGTATCAGAGTTTGGAAGGTGGGAAGGAAAGAAGGAGAAATGAAAACCAAGAGGGCACCAGCCTCAGGAATTGGAGAAGATGAAAGATACTACGAAGGAAAGAGAGAGACATAGAAAGGAGATGCTAGCTCTGCTCCAGAACAACTTACCTGCCCAGTGATTTTGTAGTTTCATGACATATTAACTTGCCCTCTTTCTGCCACTTGCATATTGAACTCAGCATTTTGGCAAAGATTTTCTGAGGTCTCCTTCTGATTTGCACTCCTTACCCTTCTGAGAGCTGATGCAGCAAATCTAGGACCACAGAGTCAAGGCTTGCACTGGCCAACTGGGACTATCAACCATTGGTCCACTGTCTATCTGCCTGTCTGGCCACTTGCCCATCACCACCACTCCTTGGACCTTCACTCACTTCTGGCATTTCCATCACTGGACTCTCTGAGATGAAGGCTGTTATTGCAAGCTAGAGTTTGTGGCATGGAGCCTGGCATTTGAGGTTCTTCATACAATCTATTGTTTGGACGCTTTCATTTCCAGGAACAAAGGCCCTCCTACCCCCACCACTCTGTCGCTTCAAAGGGCACCACCGTGTAGCAACAGAAGCACATCTTGATATCATTTCTGATATCCATAGGTTTCAACAATCAGTAACTGGATTTTGTTCCAGGAAAAAGCAATATTCTTTGACAAATAAGCCATTTGCCTAGCAGTTTAAATGACATTGCAAAGAGTTACACTATAAACGGATGAGCCTGTTTTTCCCTGCTCCTTTTCACTGAGCAATGGCTAATGCCCCAGATAAAGAGTGCAGATCACATGTGACTTACAACATGAATACACAGCACTGTATAAACAGCCTCAGGAAAAGGCAGCCCTGGTCAGTCACTCTGATTATGAGAGTTCCAACCAAGCTGAATCTTTCTCCGTACAATCTTGGAATGGGAAAAATATCATCACCCCCCCCAACCTTAAGGGTTTTCTTCAGTGGCTTCTGTTCCTTAGACCATTCTCTTCTCATTACTAAGTGGCAAAGCCCAGGTGTCTATAAGCCCTGGAACTATTGTGGCCTGCTTTAATGGGGGGTGTTTCCAGGAGGCAGATGTTTTAACTAGCAGGGGAAAGAAAGGTCTGTTTCTTATTGACGGAACCCTAGCATGTGTAATAGAACTTCAAAGATGCGAGGCCAGATTGGGCAGGTAACATCAAAAGCTTTTGCCTGGTGCTGAGTAAACTTTGTATTCTGACATAGAAGTTCTTATCTATTCTGCTCCAGACTTGAGAGCAGGAGGCTGCATCTAACCAAATCACATTGTTTTTCCTCACAGCTGCCAACTTGGAAAAATATCAGGGCACAAAGGGACCATTAAAAAAAAGAGAGAGAGAAAGAGAGAAACACACACAGAGAGACATGTTTTTGTTAGTTCCTAAGCAACACAATATTACCAAGATGGGGGCTCTTAGGAAAATGAGAAGACATTTGCTACACTTCCTAATGGGGCCACTCACTAATCCCAATTTTTATCTCTTTATAAAGAAATGAACAGTATACGCCTAGACAAAGCCTGCATCTCCCTACCATCCATCCCCTGTCACGGGGGCCCCAATTCTTTGATAAAGATTTACTTTCTGATGAGCCAAATCAATGGTTTAATTATATCTAAACTCAAACAATGAAGCTATTTCCTGATTTTTTTTTTAAAAAAAACTAAATTCGTTTATTTTTAAAATTGTTTAAAGAAATTATATTCACTTTAGATAACCTGCCTTTTCCATTATTTAAAAAAAAAAAAACTTTAAAATGTGTTTCATTTCAACATAACTGGAACATAATAATATTTCCCCAGTCTGGGAACCAGGGAAAATCAGAAGGACCATCTTTTTATCAAAGATGAATGTGCTTCCTTCATGTGGGTT
Organism: Cacajao melanocephalus; assembly: GCA_963573385.1. Lineage (NCBI taxonomy): Eukaryota > Metazoa > Chordata > Mammalia > Primates > Pitheciidae > Cacajao > Cacajao melanocephalus. The sequence continues at coordinate 62,105 of CAUYLG010067106.1, forward strand.
TGTTTCAAAGCACCAGGTTATTTCCTCTGAGACTGTCTATGTGTGTCTATCCTGAGGAAGGGAGGAATCGCCCCTCAGGAGGAAATTAGTTCTAAACCTGGGATTTTCCTCCTGCATTGGGAACACATTTATTTAATCAGTGAGTCCTTCTGAGGGTCTCATGTGTGGGATCTGTCAGCAACGGAATCACAGCTCTAGCGTTGCTCTCCATGGGGCTTGGCCTCTGAGGCCTCTCTGAAACAAGCAGCTATGTCTGCCCATCCCTCCACCTTGAAACCCACTACTGGCTTGGACTCCATGGTCCAGCCCCATTCTAATTTTCTCTTGCCTCTCTGCATCCCCTTGAGATGGTGTTATCCATATCTAGGGAAGTCTAAACAAAACGTCAGAAATCGGCGCAGCAATGCTCATCCTCTGGGGAAATTCAGAAACCCCAAGGCCATGTGAATCTAAGAGCGGTTCAAGGCCCAGCAGCATCAGCATTCTCTGGAGCTTGTAAGAAATGCAGAATCTCAGCTCTCCTCCAGACCACTGAATCCAAAATGGATTTTAGCAAGATCCTCATGGCTTGGGTGCATAGAAGGTGTGAGAAGCACTGCCCCAGGCTTCAACCCTGAAGGTCTAACTTATGACCTAAAGTGACATTTTGGATTCTCCATCTCAAGAGTGCCTCTAGGGATCCTGCTCTGCCCCAGGTCTAGGAACTGTGGTGTGATGCCCAAATGCATCAGCTTGGAGTCTGACAGACCAACCTTACAAATTTGGCTCCTTCGCTTATTAGCCAGACTGAGCTGGTGAGAAGCGAGCTAAAGGGACACAGAGATTGTAAACATCCAGGGAACTATATGCACTGAGGCCCCTCAGAGAGCCTGGGGAGTGGCCATCTCTGAAGCCCCTTCTTTCCTGCTATCCCTCCCCATCATGTCATGTTCTTGACCCTGAAAACTCTGCCTTATCTCCTCTGTGTTTCCCAACCCCAGCCATCTACAAGGTGTTTTGAAAATACTGACAACTCAAGGCCTTCTCTGCCTCTTACTGCCCCCAGGCCTAGCATAGCCCCTTCTCTTCCCTTCCCAGATGTAAGCTCCCTAAGGGCAGGGACTGGCAAAGCTGTTTCTGTCTCCCCTTTAGTGGCTGGCTCTGTTCCCTATGCTGAGAAGATAAGCAATAAAAATCGGTCCAGTCAAATCGGTCTCGCAAGTTCCTTTAAATATCATTCCCAAAAAAGCCCTCCATTTTACAGACGGAGACAGGGAAGAAAAAGGTATGTCTATTTATTATTTGTCTATAAAGGCCACATCTGTACAGGCAAAAGCAAGCAGAATATTGAGGCAATTCATCTATTCGGTAAAGCAATTATTAAAACGAAAACCTATAATTGGAAGACACATACGCATTTAAAGACTAATTTATTTAACATATTCTGCTGTCAAGCCTGATAGTATTAATTATCAGAGTATGACATTATTTTAACTTTGGTTTCTGACATAAAGAGATATTTCATGCCATCTTTCCCTCATTGGTACTGTAATAAAAGAATTTGGTCTGCCCCTTCTGGTTAGGCTGGTCTCAGGGTGACAAGGAAGAGTAGATGGGATCAATGTGGAAGGTGTTGTGCCCCTCAAGTAGTACAAGGGTGGGGCTAAATTGCTTGGATTCATTAGATAATTTCTCACCCTCCACACCATTTGACCTGGGTCAATACATTCTTGATTCATTTGATAAAAAGTGGACAACTGCCCTGGGTGACTCACAGGCCAGATGAGACTCACCCAATGACCCAGAGGTCCTGTTTCAATTAGAGAGGAAATGAAAAGTTCCTCACTGGCAAAGAATGAAGTGTTTCCCAAGGGGGGTTAACAAAAACTGGTAGCACATGTTCTTCTGTCCTGGACACAGAATGCCATGATTGCTACAACTCTCATGCAAAAGTGGATTCTTCTTTAGGACCCATGAGGAAATGGAGTCTCCTCTTCAGTTAGGGCATGGGTCAATAACAACAGCACACTTAGACTCTCAGAGCTGTGGTCTTCTGAGCAAGGTGTAATGCTTCCCTTTGGTGAGTGGCAACCAGCACTTTCTTTTTTTTGAATGATTACTATGTGCCAGGCATTTCACATACACGATCTCACTTAATCTTTACAATAACACTGAGGTAAATACTATGATCATCCCTTTTGGCAGATGAGAAAACTGGAACTCAATGAGGTTAAGTAACTTCCCCCAAATCATTCAGCTAATAAGCGACAGAGCTGGGTTTCATACACACCCAGGCTCCCCAGGTCTGCTTCGTAACTAGCCTTCTTGGGTAAAGTCTTCAGAGTTTGAACAGTGTTACCTTTTCTTCCTTACACCATGCCTTCCCAAGCAAAACTGTACAGGTTAACCCTCACATTCCTGGCTCCAAGTCCAACTGCTTTCTAAGAGAGCCATGTCCCTTGCTCTTATATTTATCGATCAAAGAGCACGATGACTTCAATTAACTTCCTACGGAAAGGATTTGGGTGAAGTCTTTGATCTCCTTGAGGCAGCATGTTTTAGATTTCTTTGTAGCCCTGCTCAACACTTAGAAAATGTCTCAAACTCATCTCGAGTTCTCAATACTTGTTTGTTGAATGATTAAATGAGTGAATGATGGCTGAATGCTATTCAGGTAGTAATTCCATGCTTCTGCCCTGACCACAAATGATCTGTTTAATTGATTTTAGTGACTCCACAGTAGCTGTTATATTACCTCAGGGTAAAATTACTCATTTCTTGTTCCCAAGACCTAGTAATTTATATGCTGAGCATGTAATAATCTATTATATCAAATACCAACTCCTATTTGAAAAAAAGAATAGCTTTCTGCCGAGCATAACAGCCCTGGATACACAAAATAAGTACAGGTGACTTATGTGTTTACACAAAAGAGCCTTCTGTTCTGGATGCAGCTGTTTCAGAAAAACACGGCTAAGAGTATAGAAGGAAGCTGGGTAAGTAAATATTAGGAGAGGCCTTTAAAAGCAGCCTTGATCACTGGATCCTTAGGATGTGTTTGTTAGGCAAGGATGTCCTAATAATGCTTAATATTGATACAGCATTTACGATGCGACAGGCAATAGGCAGGTTGTTTTTCTGAAGATGAGCAAGTGGAAACATGATAGACCTAAGGTAAAACTAAGACCCACTAGGTTTTAGCTCACAACCTCAGACCAAGCAATAAGGTGCCCAACAGCAAGGAGCAAAGACCCAGGCATCGAATGTCTGGGACCACCTGCCTGGGTACCTAGGAACAGCACAGCAAAAGGGAAGTGAAAACTTTGTCTCCAAGCCCAGAATCCCTGACCACTCCACCCAAACACTACAGTGGGTAGAAATACACTGGGGAGAGGGAAAGGGGAGTTAGGTGTTGGTCAAGGGAACTCTGTGCTCTCCTTCCCACTTCCCCGGATCTCTCAGGCCTGAAGGTGCTGCTCTGACAGGGGCCATGGCTGCTACTTCTGCTTGTGGTTGTTTGCAAGGAGCATGACAATTTGCAGAGTCTACCTCTTTCTCGTCTTTTCTCCTTGACTAATGATTCCCTAAATCAGCACTTGAATATGGAGCACTACTCCCTGTTCCTTTACCAGTCAAGGAGAAAAAGCCCCAGCTTTGGAGTCAGACCCCTCTAGGTTTGAATGTAGGCATCATTATTTGCTAACCTGTAACACTGAGCAAGGGACAATCTTGCAGAGCTTTAGCTCCCTCCTCTTGAAAATAGGCATGATATTGTCTACTGCATAGAGGTACAATTCAATGGTATGAGACAGACTAAGAATCTAACCAAATACCTGGCCCTGGAGAACATGCTCTATAAATGGTAGTTTCCTTACCTGTTGGTCTGACTCTTTGTGCCCCTAAGCTGCTCTTTCTTCTATTGGAGTATAACTAAGAGCAGCTGGGAAATGCCTGATGAAGTTTTACTTTATTCCATATGTCCTTGAAATGAATCTTCTGTCCTCTGTACTCCTATTCTCACCATTAAGCCCCCTTTCTTTCATCTCCAGGGAAATCTGGAAACCAGAGGATAGTCCAGCCTCCCATGGAAAGGACTGGCACTGATCTGATTAACAATACCCCAGAGTGATCTGTAGAGCAAATAACATTATAAAGCCTAGTTTGCCCAGAATTTTCCCAGTTCTAGCACTGAAAGGCCCATGTCCCAGGAAATACCTCATCCCAGGCAAACCAGGGTAGCTGGTTACTCTATCTTCACAGCCAAACACAAGGCTCATCATTTTTCAGATTTATTATTAAGAGCAAGTGACTTAAATAAAACTGAGTAAAAAATCAGCATGAGACACAGGAGTCCCATGTTCCTGAGGCTGAGTGTTCTTGTCAGATATCAGAGTGTCATTTGGGAGCAGTACCATATGGGACATCAAATGCTGTTCTTCCAGCCAGTCCACAAGCTGGACCTGACAGGCAGCTGGAGGAATCCAAAAGGCTCCTCAAAGACATACCCAGAAATGAGGTTGTTAGAGGACAAATTTACTGACATTACTGATGCAGGCAGAGTAACTTTCCAGGCCAAGAATTGGTTTCTCTAGCCTTGCAAGACAAGGGAACAAAAGCCTACACATTGGAATCATTCAAACACTGGGAGAATCGCAACTTCACCATACCTACTAGCTTGTAAGACCTACTAATCCCCCTATACCTGGATTTCCTACAATAATAATAGATATGTTATAGGGTTGTGAAGAGTTAATTAAATAATGCAAGTGAAATGCCCAACACAGCCCTCATTTCTGGTGATGTGCAAGATCAGATCACTTCAAGACCCTCCCAATATTAAACACCTAGAAAATGGAGACTAGATGATAATGAACATTCTTTTAAAAGCAATAACTGGGTTTTTAAGAAAGTGAGATAAATTTCCAGAGACCCAAAACAAAGGGAGAACTGATAACGGAGCTGATACTGCAGCTGCCTATGGGAGAGTTGCCAGATTTGGTCATGGAAGGGCTTAAGTGTAAATGTCCACATGGAGTCAGGAGATTAGGTCTTGAGTCCACATGATACAAAGAAGTGAAATGCACATCCCTTTTCCCTCTAACATAAAGCCAGAAGCCTTGAAGCACTTCCTCAGATGTAGGATGAAATATACACAACCCAACTCAAACTCAGAAAGATGATCAAAAAGCTTAGCTGTCTCATACTAGGCTCTGGATGAGGAAAAGAAATAGTCTCCTCTGACAATACATGATCACAAGTGTGACTTCATATGGCTTGAGTTCAACTTTACTCTGGATACATGTTCTAGAAATTAACATAAAAAGTGACTAGGACCCATGACCTTGATGTGCCTGATAGAAACAAATTTAAAAAATTATCTGAAGAGACATAACATTTCTCAAGCTAGAGGAGTTCTTCAGATACATTACAATTTAAATTTACAAAAGAACACACAAGGAAGCAATCTGCAATGAGCAAAAGAGTCAGCAGACACAGCAAATAGCAGAATTTTAACTTCTGATAACATCCACTTGGAATACACTATCAAAATTAAGCTAAAAATAAATGTTTAAAATGATCAAACATTTAAAAGAATCAAAAAGACAATACAATAAAATGACAATTATATTGATGTAAATTAAAGAGAATTTCTAGAAATTAAAAAAAAAAAAAGTCATAGATTAACTGGCGGACTAGACATAGCTGAAGAGAGAGTCAGTAAACTGAAAAATTTGTGGAATGAAAGACCTGAAGGTACCCAAATTGCAACACAAATTGAGGGTACCCAAACTGCAGATCAGAGAGGCAAAGAAATGTGAAAGAGAGTAAGATATGTGAATGATAGGCTGAGAAATTTCACACAGAGCTAATAGGAAATCCAGAGGAAAAGAAAGGCAGTATCCAAAAAAAATAAGGGCTGAGAAGCTCCAAGAATTGGAAAAAAAAAAAGTAACCTTAGAGCCCCGAGAGCCATAAAAGTCAACCTAAACAAATGTTAGCAAAAGTTCAGAGCACAAAATGCAAAGAAAAGATGTTCAACAAAACCATGAAGAAAGTACAGGTTACTTTTTAAAAAGGATTAATTGTTAGACTCACAACAGTCCTTTTTTCCCAAAATTTTATTTTAAAATTTTCAAACAGAGCAGAGTTGATAGAATTTCATAGTGAACACTTGTATAAGTGTTCTACCAATAATATTTTACTCCATTTCATTGTATTTGCTTTATCACATATCTATCCATCTAACCATCTCTGTGTTCATCCATCAATCTCACATCTGCTTTTTGTTGTTGCTTTTATTTTGGGGTGTTTGTGTGTGCGCATTTCAAAGCAAATTACAGACACTTCTACACTTTTTCTCAAATCTTTCAGCAAGGATTTCATTAACGAAGTTTGATATTTATGGGTGTTTTCTTTTGATATCAAATTTTCATGCAATGAAACATACAAATCTTAAGTGTATATTGGTGTACAACTCAAACACGTATAAAATAGCACCATCACCCACAGAAAGTCTCCTTCTGTCCCTTTCTAGTCAAAAATCCATCCCTTTTCCCTTAAAGTCAACCACTATTCTGAAGGTTTTCTACTGTAGATTAGTTTGATTGCCCTAGAGTTGTACATAATGAAATTCTACATTTTGTATAAGATGTCTACATTTTGTATAAGACTTCTTTCACTTAGTATACTGATTCTGAGATTCATTCATGGTATTACGCATATCAGTAGATTGTCCCTTTTTATTGTTGAGTACTTTTCCATTACATGAGCATGCCAATTTATTCATTCATCCTATTGGTGGACATCTGGCCCCTTTCTATTGTAGGGACATTATCAATAAAGCTGCTGTGAACATTCTTGAACATGTTTTTTTGTGAATGTATTTTTTCGTGTCACTTGGTAAATACCTGAGAGTAGAATTGCTAAGTCGTAGGGTAGGAGTACATTTATAAGAGACTGATCCCTTTCTCCAAATTTGTTGTGCAATTTTACATTTCTAATATATGAATTTCTGTTGTTACACATCTTTGCCAACATTCAATGTTGTCAATATATTTTTTAAATTGAGTCATTCTGGTGGAAGTTTAGTATTTCACTGCAGTTTAAATTTAAATTTCTTTCGTGACTAATAATGTTAAACACTTTAAGACGGACTTATTGGCCAGTTGTATGTCTTGCTTTATAAAATGTCTATTCAAACCTTTTGCTGACGACACACTTTTGAACAGAAACATGATAAAATAGAAAACAAGAGAGTAATATTTCATCAGTCAGGGTCCAGTATAGAGACTGAAGCTATATCAGTAATTTAAACACACAAAAAAATTATTATGGTGAATTGTTAACTAATAAAATGTCATTAACCATCAAACTGGGCAAAGCAAACTGTAAGGTATAGGGAGGTAGGAACCACAGAAAGAAATTACTAACCTTTGGGCTGAGAGAAAAATGAACAAGAAGAAACTTAAAAATCTCAGAGGAGGGGATCCTGCAAAATTGAAATTTAGACCTCTGAAGAAAGTGGTGGTTGTGGTTATGGTAACAAACTGGCCACTGTTGATATGGTGACAAAGAAACTGGCCACTGCTGAGCAGTGAGAGCTGAGAGTCACTCCCCAATATGGCAACAAAGAAACCGACTAAAGGACACCACAAACGAACAATGACCCTTACACCCTGATCTGCTCACTGCTGAACTGCAAAACAGAACACTAGAAGGAACAAAGTTCCCTTTTCCTTCTTTTCCCAGGCTTTCCATGTCCCTCTTGTGCCCTCTATTGGCAAAGCCTAACACTGAGCCATCTGTCAAACAGAGTTTAGGTCCAATATCACAAATGTGGCAAAGGGTGGTTTCAGAGATAAGAGGCAATAACTTAACAACAGACACAAATATCTTCAAAGTGCTGAGAAAAAATACTCCTGTGTACCTAAAATTTTATACCCAGTTAACCTATCATTTAAGAGTGAAGGCACAATGATGACTAAAAATGATTTTTCTTTGTTATACTTTATATAACACACATAGGAAAAAATATGTAACATATAGGTAAGTTAAGACTTTTTGAGATAATCAAAATCTGAGAATTTATTACTAAAAGTAATAAATGCAAGAACTATTATGGTAGGTACTTTGCCTCAAAGAGAAAATTGAATCCAGAAAGAAAAAGTAAAATGCAAAAGAAAAAAAAAAAAGGTAAGCAAAAAAACTGGTAATCTTATGAGTAAATGGTAAGCTAAAAAATTGGTAAACTTATAGGTAAATATAAATGAAAAAGACAGTATGAATAATAATAATAATAATCATTAATTTAATGTATAAAAGTAAAGAGTAATTAAAATACTGGCCAACCATACAAAGATAGAAAGAAATGATCAGAATTAAAATGTTTTAAGCTCCTTGTGTTTTTGGAAGGCAGGTAGAACTCAATGTCTTATTCCTTAATAATCTAGAAACATGACTGGTACTCGCTGGAAGTGTACAACACAATCCTAGATGATATTTTCCAATTCAAGTGTACATGATATAATGTTAAGTTTACATGTAAAGAACAGAGATAAAATGGAAAACCTTAAAATCAGTAGAATAGTGAAAATAAAGTTCGATCGACTCTAAGCAAAGTAGGAATGGAGAGTAAAACAAAAAAGTTTAACCACAACAAGTGGGAAACACAAAATCTTTGGGAGAAATCTAAATTTATCAGTAATTATAATAAATATAAGTGAACTAAAATTCCAAAGTAAAAGACAGAGATTTTCTTATTTCTTTTTTAAAAATCAGATAAATAATCTGTACAAAAGATATAGCCAAAATATAACAGCATAAAATATTAAAAGAATGGAAAAAAAAGATATAGTAGGTAAATATCAACTGATAGAAACTTGATGTCACCATATTGATATCAGATGAAAGAGACTAAGAATTATCAGAGATAAAGAGGGGCAGTTTATAATGGTAAAAAGAACAATTTATCAGGAAAATAAGACAATTGCAAATCCCTATACACATAATAAAATAACTCTGAAATATAGGAAACAAAAATTAAAAGACTTTCAAAGAGAAATCGACAAATCCAGCAATATGGAGAGAGATATTTCTTTCAAAGAGTAAATCAGGCAGACAGAAAAATGAATAAAGATACAGAAGATTCAACAACACCATTAACAAACTTCATAGATATATAAAGAACTTTTCAGGGCAAGGCATGGTGCATCACACTTGTAATCCCAGCACTTTGGGAGACCACGGCAAGAGGATCACTTCAGGCCAGGAGTTCAAGGCCAGCCTGGGCAACATAGTGAGGTCCCGTCTCTGCAAAAAAATTTAAAACTTATCTAGGAATGGTGGCACGCACTTGTGGTCATAGCTTCTTGGAAGGCTGAGGTGGGAGGATTGCCTGAACCCAGGAGTTCAGGATTACAATGAGCTCTCATTGCATCACTGTACCCAAGGCAGGTTGACAGAGTGAGACTGTCTCTATAAAACAACTTTTCAGGAAATTTTATAGAAGATATTATTTTTGAGCACACATAAAGTACAAATAAAACTTGATCACATGCTAGGAAAGCAAATTTCAATACCAAAACTTGGTATCAAACGGACCAAATGCCCTGACCATTATACAAATAAATTAAAAGATAATTATGAAAAGTCTTTGATTTCAAAAGCATACTTCTAAGTAAACTACATAACACATCCCAACACAGAGCATAAGACCTTTAACAACACTAGTTTTCATCCAACTAACTGACATTTCCAAGCCCAGTTCCTCATTTTACTAACAGCTAGCATTTTACAGATGCTGCTCAAGGTCAAAGGTAAAATTAGTGGCTCTAGACCAGAAGGAAGGACTCTGGCCTCAAAGGATATTGAATGTGCAACCTTGACTCTACTGGGCTTGTAACCCCAACAACTGACCTACAGGAATTTAGGACCTACAAGAATTTCCTTTAACCTGGAAAGTTCAGCTTATTTTATTATTCCTGGTATAGGCACATCCAGATAGGTAGTTCCCCTTCCACTGCTCCAAAGAACAAAGTAACTCTTTCAATGCTGAATTGGGCTATCTGCTCTCAAAAATATTTTAGAGAAAAGGAGCTGCTCACTGGGGCTGGGTATGTATTAATGCGTGAGTGAAAGGGGTCTAAATACCAAAAATGCTTCATTGTCCAGAGCTGACCCCAAAGAAAAGGGCACTGATCCCAAAAAAGAGAGGAGAGTGGCACATCATGCACAGCATGGGCTCAGGGCAACAGTGGTAAGGGAGCCCAGCTCTCTGCACCCTCATCTGTACATACCTATCATCCCTTTGCTCTGAGCATCTGACACACCATGAGGGCATCATTGCACAAATGACATAGGAAGAAATTCCACCTTAACTAAAATATCAGCCTGCTTCTGGTGAGTTTGGTAAATATAACTTCAGTCCTCTAGAACATCCATTCTCAATGGGGGTCATATCACCCCAAGGGGGCAAAATTTGGTTCAGCATGGTAGGAAGGGAAATAGAAAAATTTAGCTATTACAATGGTTTATGGCTTTCCAAATAACCACATCACATAAATAGATACACAGTATATCTGTGGTATAAAATTTCATGGGGAGGGGAGACAATTAGGGGGAAAAAAGTCTTAATAGGCTCTATATGGGGGCAGTCATGGGGATAAAAATGTTGAGAAACACTGCTCTAGTGAATAATACACCTGAGTAGACATACATTTGAGACTGGTGACTGGACCCTGCTCTAAGGTAATCCTATATGTAGACCCCCAATCAACTAACCTCTCTTTCATTGCCAGCTTATAAATTTCAAGGAAAGGCATCAGTCATATTAATGGGGGGCCACAGAGCCCAACTCTCTGTTTTTCAATCAACCACTTAACAAATGTTCATTTGGTACCTTCTGCAGCTATGCTGTACAATATGGTAGCAACATGGAAGGATGAGCTAATGTTTCCACCTGGGGCAAAAAACAGGCTTGCCTGCTGCTTATTATGAAAGGGTGTGTTACCCAAGCTCAGTGCTCCCCTGACTATGACACAAATCCACCTCGTGTGCCACATCCATCTGGGCCCTTCACAAATTCTCATGAGATTTGGTGGGGGGAGTTAAATTCGTTTTCTATCACAGAGTAACAAATTATCACAAAATTGGCAGCTTAAAATAACACTCATTTATTAGGTCATGGTTCTGTAAGTCACAAGGCAAGGCAGAGTTCCCTCAGGGTCTCAAAGGCTAAAATTAAAATATTACCAGGCTGTGTTCTCATATGCAGGCCCTGGGAAAAAATTCACCTTCATACTCACACAGGTTGTCGGCAGAATTTAATTCCTTGTGATTGTATATCTGAGGTCCTCATTTTCCTTGCTGGCTGTCAGCAGGGTCCACCTCAGCTCAGAGAGGCCACCTGCATTCCTTGCCACATGGTCCCCTCCATGTCAAAGAAGCCGTATCTTCTTTGACAGTAAGAAATTGAGAATTTCATATTGTCAAATCCCTGCCACATTTTTAATATTTCTGACTTCTCTGTCTCTGACCTCTAAACCCAGATTTGAAGGGGCCAGACGAATAGGTCAGGCTCATCTACTTAATCTTCCTATTTTAAGGTCAACTGACTTGAGATCTTAATTATGTCTGCAAAATTCCCTCACAGCAGTGTTTGATTAAATAATAGAGAGAAGGTGTGGGTATATCAGGGGCTAGGAATCAGTGGGGCCATTTAGAATTTTGCTTATTACAGGAGACCGGGGAACTAAAGCAAACTAAAGTTCATGTTGCTTGCTGTATTACGAGTAATAAAGGTCTTTATCTCCAAACCAAGAGTTTCATCATCTCTTCTGTCAGCATCCATGAAATACTGTAAGTAGCTTATTAGAAGGGTGAAATCAAATACCTACTGTAACATACACATTGGATTTCAAAGACTTAGTATGAAAAAAGTCTAAGTATGTAAAACATGTCATTAATAATTTTTCTCTTGATTACATATTGAAATGGAAACATTTTGGAATAATGGGTTAAGTAAAATATATTATTAAAATTAATTTTACCTATGTTTATTTTTTAATATGGTTACTAGAAAACAATTAAATTACACATAGAAGAGGCTTGCATTATTTTTCTATCCAACAGTCCTGGTCTATATGCCTAGACAATACTAAACTCCCAGGCTCTTGGGCAAAGGTTGCAGCACAAAAGCCAGCTGTGTCCTACAGATGTTTTGTTTGGCCAGCATAGTGTCCAAATTTTGTTCTTATTTAAATGTCTTCCGGTGAGGCATGGATCTTGTAATATGTTACAGGTCCTATCATTCTTCATTGTTTTTCACCTGGCTCATTTGCACTTTTATTTTAATCTAACTGACTTCTGTATGCACTTAAATTTTGTGTCCCTTGCAGTCATGCTTATGCTTTTGTTGGGCACAAAACAAGATACTAACATAGGAGGACTTCCAGAGGACAGCATTCAATCAAATGTTAATTTGCATGGTTCCAAAGGGCTATATGAGCTTCAGAACAAAGGGTCCCCACTGGGCAGTGTGTCGGCCATGAGTCAGGAGACCTAGTTCTAGACCAAGCTCTGTCTCTAATTCAGTGGGAGATCTTGAGCAAGTCAATTCCCTCCTATGTGCTGTTTCCTCAATGTTAACGTGAAGGCTGAAGCTAGAAGGCATCCCACTTCCCTGTGAAGATTTCAATTTGATGGTTTTGCTGGCTATATCAATCAGAGAGAGCTTCCTAGAAGTACAGGACTTGAAGACAGTGCTTCTCTGCCCTTTGTACAGTTAAAAGAAAAAAATTAGACTAATTACATTTAGCAGAATTTAATTGATCAAAGAAAGATTCAAGAAATCAGGCAGCCTCTTGAACTACAATATGTTTAGAGAGACTCTGGAACTACTGCATTGTCTGAAAAGATTTATGGACAGAACAAGGAAAGTGATGTGCAGAAAACAGAAATGAGGTGCAGAAACAGCCAGATTGGTTACAGCTCTGTGTTTGCCTTATTTAAACACGGCGTGAATAGTGGGCCACCTTTCATTGGCTGAAACTCAGTAATTGGCACAAGAATAGGTTACAGTCTGTTTACACATCTAGTTAGGGTACAGTCCACTATGTATGGAGAAACTTTTAGGCCCAACTTAAAATACGTCAGAAGGCAGCTTTAGTCTAAACTTATTTTAACAGTACATGATTTCCATTGCTGTCATTGGCCAGAAAGACGGGGAAGAAGGGTCAAGAAGAAGACTCAAAGTCCTGAAAAGCTCCAATGGGTAGTTTGTCAAAGAAGTCAAAACATTTGGCTACAGTGCTGTTTTGTGCTCGCTATGGATGTAGAGATCATTCACGTTTTGGCCCCGTACCCCAAATGGTAGATAATCAGGTGCTGGCAGCATCCTGATACCTACATCTGCTCCTCACTCCCTTCCTCTCCTGACAATGGCATTTTGTAGAATCCAGAGGCAGATGCCGCAAGCCAGGGCTCAAACAAGTGAGCGTGAGCAGGGGTTTGTCGTTGGCAAGTTCGCACTCTCTCTACCCATGACATCTTTTTCATAACCTGAATTTCTTTAATTAAAAAACATCTGCCAACTCCTGTTATCTGCAAAGATGTGCCATAGCAACTCTGTCTGCAAGCCCCTTATGTAGCTGATGCAAACAGGTGGAAGAAAATCCTCCGTAAAGCCTAAGTTTAAAGAAAGGGAAAAAAAGGAAGCTCACCAATGTGTGTGTGTGTGTGTGTGCATGTGTGTGTGTGTGTGTGTGTGTGTGTGTGTGACATGGAAGGATGCAGACAGGCAGATCTCTCTTGCAACTCATCCTTCTAAAAAGCTTTCCTTCCCTATCAGAGAGGGTGAGGGGAGTTAGGGAACATGAGCAGCATATCACAAAATACGACTGGCACTTCCTGACAAACCAAACCCACAGAGAAACAATTCTTTGCACTTAGCCTTGTTAGGATTTTTATTGCATTTTGATTAGAGTAAGTCTGATGGATGCAGTGGGAAGAGGCAGCGAGATCTCCACTGCCTTTGTCCTCTGCCCCATGAACAATGACGTCTAAAAGAAAATCTTCAACAATAATCTTGAGGAGGAGACAACATTGGCATGCCTAGAGCCGCAGCACAAATGGAGACCACATACTCCAGGTCTATCCTATATCAAGCTAACATATTAAAATACATGTTAAATAAAATATTTTGTATCCTCATGCCCCATAAATAACCTTCAAATCAACCTGGAAGGCCAGTTTCACATTTAGAATTCTCACACTCATTAGAGCTCTGCACTGGACACGGAGGTGTGGAGTTAACCCCAGGGCTCCGTCCTGCCTCTTCTTCCCTCTCCAGTATGGCTATGTCCTGCACAGCACAAGCCTCCCACACATGCAATGCTCCAGCCCACACACCCAAGCTCCAAATATGCCCTCTACAAACAGCTGCGCTGAGGTCAGCATGCAGACCTTGTGTGTCTTCTGTCTTCTGGAGGCCTGACTTAGGAAACAGGTGATGCCAGGCCTGGAAACTCAAGAATTCCAGGTTGATGAACTCAGAGCAAACACTAGAAAGTGGGGTGGAGAGGTATGAGCTCAGCGCGGGCATACATCCTTCATCCTATGGATGCCTCGCCTTGCACAGAGAAGCACAGTCAGAAGAGGACTGAAGCAGGTCCCTAAAATTAGAGGGCTAAGGTGAGGAGCCATCTAGTCTGAGTCTGAGACAGTGCTGATCTCATCCTTTTACTTCCATCCCTGGGCTTCCTCTCAAAACAGATCCATAGACCTCTATCTGCCCATCAAGTCCTAGAGCATGCTCCTCTCTTCCACGGTTCAGACCCAGGAAGACTGTCCCAATTCTGGGGGAGGGAATAACTTGCCACCCCATCTGGATTAAATGAGCCCCATGGCTGGCTCCACAAATCTGTAATGGAAGTATTACAAGGAATAACGAATGCTGCCCTCTGCCTTGGGGTTAGCCTCCTGACCTGACAGTTTCCGGAGGGCAAAGGCCTTTGTGTGTGCTCAGCACATTCTCGACCATGGGCCAAGGTGGACAATGAAACTTAAGCAATCCCTTTTAAAATACTATTTTTTAGATGATGATAATGTCTGATGCCTGGCTTGTTCTGTTAGCAGTCCTTAGGACAAACCTCTAAATCTGCAGCCAGAAGATCACTTGCCTCCAGAGAAGCCCAGCAATTATCAGACAAGGATAATTGCTGAAAAATTTCCTTATGTTCTTAATATTTGTCTTCTTCTAAGTTCCATCCACCAATGCTGATCTGTTCTCTGCAGCAGCATCCTAGGTAAGCCTGCTCCCTCTGTGTAAATCTTAACCACCCTTGTGCTTTAACTTCTCAAAATGTATGTGATAGCTTGTGCAAAGAAACGAATGCTGTGCTTATAAATACTAGACACTTAAACAATTTACTATTGTTACTACTGCTAATTTCTTTCCACTCTTAAGAGGTTTAAAAAAGTAAAAATAAATAGATAAACCCCATTCTTTACATGTTTCTCAACCTTTAATCATCCCAGTCTGTCTCCCCTTCCAATGCCTCCCTGCATATTCCAGGGCATGGTGAGCAGAATGGGAAAAACACACACACTCTTGTCTTAAAATCCTAACTCAAACTTGCCTAAGGACAAATACTTACCCTAGCTGTAAAAACATTCAATAAATCCTCAATGATTTATTGGATTATTCAATTACAAGGCGTCAAATATTCTAGTTCTCTTCTCATAGCGTCTTAAATAATGTCACCAAGAGTGAAGACTTCATGTAATTCTAGGCAGTGACTCTGATTTTTGAAGGAGATTCAATTCTAAGAGGCCTGAAGACATGGAGTCTCGTACCCCATTCTGGCCACAGAAGCGAAGAAATGCCAAACCATCCTTCCCAGGCATTCTTAGAGAAAAAAGATGAAGGAAAAGGAGCCAGGGAAAGAGTTAGAAGTGGAAAAAAAAAAAAGAGTTCCAGAGAAACAATTTGTGGTAGAGTAGAAAGAAACAGTTGATTTTACTTGGAGAGAGTTAAGTGAAATTAGTTTATAGAAAATCCAAAATAGTATCTCCTTGGATTTCTAAATACATTTAAGAGTAACCACACTTCACAGTACCCAGCACAGCACTACAGCTTGTAGAAAGAGAAAGAGAAATATCACTATTCATAACTAGTCATCAACCAACTGATATAAACATTAATAAGAAATACTTGGAAGGCACAGATGGGAGGATCACTTGAAGCCCAGGAGGTCAAGGCTGCAGTGAGACAAGATTCACCACTGCACTCCAGCCTAAGTGACAGAGCAGGACCCTGTCTTAAAAAAACAAAAACAAAATAGCAATAATGGCATATTCAAGCAATCCCCAGAACTTCCCAGAGCTGCAAAGTGTATAAAATGGCAGGAATATATTCTCAACAGATAGATACCTTCAGCAGCATAACCTAAACGCTCTACCACATGCTTCCCTTGCTAACACTGTCGACGCCAAGGGCCTTGCCGCCGGGGAGGGAGTGGACATGGAGGAAGTGGGGCCCTAGTTTGTTCTGACACTTCAGTGGCACTTCCAAGTTGCAACATTTTCAGACATTTGTTCTTTGTAGTAGCCTTTTGGATGATCTTAGCAAGACTTTCTGGGTAAACTCTCCTTATAACAAGTTGAACACCTGATTTTATGAGAGCTTTCTTCTATGAATAGGTGTGCTTGTGAATGGCCATTGTGAATAAAATACCACTTCCCACTCCCAAAGCTAGACACACAGGCTCATTCATGAAAGTTGTTTTCTATACTTTATGCTTAAAAAAATTCTATCCTTATATTATATTTTTCAGGATTCTTCTATAAATGTCAGGGAGGGGTATGTCTAAGGCAGCATTAGAAATTCTGAGTGGAAAAAAATTTATTAAAACTTGTTATGTTATGATGAAATGCATAATGGACCATTTGGGTATTAAAAGATAGACCCTAGAGTATGTGTATGTTCTAAAAGGAGAAACCAGAGCAAAGGAAGGGCTGAATGAATATCTCTGCATCAGGATGTAAGAGAAATTTTTTCTGTACTTACAATCAGAATGGTAGTTAAACAAAAGATTCAGAGACTGGAGTCCATTCAGAAGATGTAAAGAAGTCAAAGGGGAGAGGAAGCAAGTATGGCAAGTGCAACATGGAGATAGAAAAAAAAGGTGGCTGCTGAGAATTCCAGGTGCTGGGTATGGCTGAACAATTTTAAACAATCGTGAATCCAGAATTAGGAAAAAAAAATCTAAAATTCATTTGGAACCAAAAAAGAGCCCAAATAGCCAATGCAATCCTATGCAGAAAGGACCGAGCTGGAGGCATCATACCACTTGACTTCAAGGTATACTACAAGGCTACAGTAACTAAAACATCATGGTATTGGTTAAAAAAAAACAAAACAAAACTTATATACCAATGGAAAATGTTAGAGAAACCAGAAACAAAGCCACACACTGACAAACATCTGATCTTCAAGAAAGCCGACAATTACAAACACGGGTAAAGGACTCCCTATCCAATAAATGGCATTAGGAGAGCTGGCTAGCCATAGGCAGAAGATCGAAACTGGATCCCCACCTTTCACCATATACAAAAATCAACTCAAGATAGATTAAAGACTTAAATGTAAAACCTAAAACTATAAAAACTCTAGTAGAAAGCCTAAGACATGCTATTCTGGACACCAGCCCTAGCAAAGACTTTATAATGAAGACCTCAAAAGCAATTGCAACCAAAACCAAAAATTAACAGGTGGGACCTAATTAGAGCTTTTGCACAGCAAAGGAAATTACCAACAAAGTAATCAGGCAACCTACAGAATGGGGAAAAATATTTGCAAACTATGCATCCTTTAAAGGTCTAATATCCAGAATCTATAATTAATTTAAATCAACAAGCAAAAAACAAGCAACCCCATTAAAAATATGGGCAAAGGATATGGACAGACACTTCCCAAAAGAAGTCATTCACACAGCAAACAAGCATATAGAAAATGCTCAGTATCACTAATCCACAAAGAGATACTATCTCACACCACTTTGAATGGCAAGTATTAAAAAGTCAAAAAATAACAGATGCTGACAAGGTTGGGGAGAAAAGGAAATGCCAGTACACTGCTGGTGGGGCTAGACATTAGCTCAGTCACTATGGAAAGTACATTGAGTACTACGGAAAACAATTTGGAAATTTCTCAAAGAACTTAAATAGAAGTACCATTTGACCCAGGAATCCCATGACTGGGTATATACTCAAAGGAATATAACTCATTCCACCATAAAGACACGTGCATACATATGTTTATTGCAGCACTATTCACAATAGCAAAGACGTAGAATCAACCTAGATTTCCATCAGTAGTGGCCTGGGTAAAGAAAATACGGTAAATATATACCATGGAATACTATGAGGCCATAAAGAATCAAATACATCCTTTGCAGCAACATAGATGGAGCTGGAGACTATTATCCTAAGCGAATTAACACAAGAACAGAAAACCAAATACTGTAAGCTCTTGCTTGTAAGTGGGAGCTAAACATTGAGTGCACGTGGACACAAAAAAGGGGGACAATAGGTACTGGGACCTACTTAAGGGAAGAGGATAAGAAGAGAGTGAAGACTGGAAAACTACCTATCAGGTATTAGCTGATTACCTGGGTGATAAAATTATCTGTACACTGAACCTCTGCAGCACACAATTTGCCCATGTAACAAACATGCGCAGGTACCCCTTGAACCTAAAATAAAAGTTGGAAAGAAAAGGAAAAGAAAGAATGGTAATATCTTCTATTACACTTTAAATCATTATGGGGAACCATACCGCAACCTCTCTCCCGTGCCCCAAACCCTCAGTGGTTCAGCAGTACTTGAAGGTAGAAGGGAGAGAAAGAGGGGTAGGAGATGAAAGGAATTACAAGAAAAAGCAGGCTACATTTCACGTTTGCAACTGCTTTCCCCAGAGTAGTGATCAAAGATTCACTGGACACAGAAAATTCTAGCTAGAAGTGACTAAGAAAAATAATATAAGCACCTTCACTTCCAAAAATCTTCAGAGGCATGGATGGTAATATTGGGTGCCATATGGAGATTGAGACTTCATGTCAGCTTAAAAATATATATTAAGGACAAGACACAGCCTGGGAGAAAATATTTGCAAAAAACATATTTGATAAAGAATGGTTATCCAAATATACAAAGAACTCTTCAAACTCAGTATTAAGAAAATAACTGTATTAAAAATGAACAGATACTTCACCAAAGAAGATACACAGATGGAAAATAAGCTACGAAAGATGCTCAAAATCATATGTTATTAGGGAAATGTAATTAAAACAACGAGATACCACTGTATACCTATTACAATGGCCACAATCCAAAACACTGAGAAGACCAAACGCCGGCAAGGACGTGAAGCAACAGGAGCTCTATTTCATTGCTGGTAGAAATGCAAAATGACACAAACACTTTGGAGAGAGTCTGTCAGTGATTTGTCTTTTGTTTGTTTACAAAACTAGATATTCTCATACCACAGGATCCAGCCATCACATCACTTGGTATTTACCCAAAGGAGTTGAAAACTTATGCCCACACAGAAACCTGTGCACAGATGTTTATGGTGGTTTATTCATAATTGCCAAAACTTGGAAATGAAGGAGGTGTCCTTCTGCAGGTGAATGGACAAACGGTGGTACATCCAGATAGTGAGATATTATTCCATATTAAAAAGAAATGAGCTATTCAAGTCACATGGAGGAAACTTAAATGCATATTGCTAAGTGAAACAAGCCAATCTGAAAAGGCTACATGCTGTTATAAACTATATAACATTCTGGACAAAGCAAAACTATGGAGACAGTGAAAAGATCAGTGGTTGCCAGGAGTTGGTGGGAGAAAGGGATGAATAGGTAGAGCACGGAGGAATTTTTGAGCAATGAAAATACTCTGTATGATGCTACAATGGTGAATACCTGTCATTATACATTTGTCCAAATCCATAGAATGTGCAACATCAAGAGAGAATCCTGGTGTAAACTATAGACTTTGGGTGATAGTGACATGTCAATGTAGGTTCGCCGATCGTAAGAAACATACTACTCATGTGCTGGATGTTGACCATGTGGGAAGTAGTGCCTGTGTCAGGGCAATATATATGGGAACTCCCTATACTTTCTGCTTAGTTTTGCTGTGAACCTAAAACTACCCTAAGAAATACATACATATATGTACATGTACTGTACTTAAGAAGTGTAGAACACAGGATGTCCCAGATGGCTGACACCTGGGATAAAGTACCAACATTCAGAGTAGAGACAAACGACTCACCAGTGGTCAAAAGTTCCCAAGCTCTTAGAGTTTACCCAGGTAGCAATGTGGAGGGTTCCCTTACTTCCGGGTGCACGTTCCTTCCCTCTTTTGGTTGGGCTGAACATGTGACCAGTTCTGGGCAATGAAATGTAAATGGAAACAGCCTATGTCCTTGCCAGAGCTTTAAATCAGCAGTACCTGAATTTCCAGGCTCCTCTGTCTCTCCTGTGGCCATAGTACAAGCACATATTGGGATGGAGATGCTAAAAGGTCAAAACAGTCTGGATGTCGGGCTGGAGACCTGGAGGGCAATTGTTGTGACTATTCAGCAGCACCTACGGCTTTGCATGAAGAAGAAATAAAAAATTCTGCAGAACTCAGCCCCTGAGGTTTAGGGTTGTTTGCTGCCAGAGCTCAGCCTCGCCCAACTTGACTGCAACCCCAAACTACAGTTTTCCGTTCAAGTTCATTGAGGCTTGACTGGTGCAGCGAGGCAGAGCTCTCTAACCCAGCAGGAAACCCAGGAACAGTAGCCCAACGTGTTGTGGAGAAAACAGTCATAATTTTTAGGTAAATTCAGTTTTCAGGTTTTTCTTCCATCTCAGCAACACTCGGGTAAGGGCACAGTGTCCCTTGTGCTTTTCCAGTTTCCTGGAGAATGTGTTTTTAGGGGAGCGCAGAGATGGTTGCCATCCATCATTTTGGAAAGTCATGAGATTTACAGGGATAAATGCCTAAACAAAGGACAAGCGTATTAACAAATCGAGCTGTCCAAAAGTCAGGGCTAATGTTAACCAAGACGAGCATTACTGAGATTCCATCAAGATGTCCTGTTATTTATTTAACTTTTCCATTTTCATTTTTTATTTGGGTAAGATAATTGCTTATGATAAGCCTCGGGTGTGGAGATCTGGTGCATACAGAGCGGCGAGGCAAGCTTCAGTCTGCAGTCTCTGGCTGTGCTGGGGAAGCGAATCGATGTATTCACATATTGAAATGATCTCAATTAACGTCCTTTAGTATTTTTCTTTAAAAAAGGAGGACCTCTCCAAAGTGAATGGCCTACTCCTTACCAAGAGGGAAAAGAAGGCCTGTGCGGAGGATAATGTGTTTACCTGCGTGAGGAAAGAGGATCTCTTCTGAGTCGATTTTGTAAGAAACAAAAATATATACAGTGTTTCTTCCCCCGGGTCTGACACTGCAATGTTACCCATGGATCTCACTTCACGATATCTATGCCTGTGCCTCCCATTGCTTCTTGCCAAGACTGTAAATTGGGCAACACTAGGGCTTTGGTGCCATAGATCCTAAAATAGAACTTCAGTAAATGAGAGCTGTTTATTTAAATGATGACTTCAGCACACAATTGATTTCAGTGGAAAAGTAGCCATGACATTCAGGCTCTCGTGTGCCTGCTGTGCACCCTTCTGCCCCTTATCCCCCGATGCCCCTCTCTCCCCACTGCCTGAATATTCCAGAAGTATTAAGTAGAAGCAAACTTGAGTGTGGTGCTTGCTTCTGCGACACTGGTCATGGTTTGGGGTCTATTTCAGTATTTTTCCAGATAGCAATAAAAACAGCCACTGGTGTGGGGTGGTGCTGAAGATAAGCCCCAGAAATAGTACTGCTATCCTATTTCTTATCGGTGAGAAAACTGAGGTTTGGAGAGTAACTGGCCCAGGGTCACACTTCTGTTGAAGCTGCTGAAACCAAAAAAGCAGACGAAGAGAGGACGCTGCTAGACGCATTGTTCCTTCCTTAACGTGCCCTGCCTACCAAAAAGAAAAAAAAGAGAAGAAAAATTCCTGCCTCCTTCTTGCCCTACTTTGATGAATTAAAAGGTAGAAGAGAACATTTTTCTTTGGTACTTCTTTATACTGCTTCTGATGATGATTGACCTTAGCGAGGGACGTGACCCAAAAGAGAAAACAAAGAAGTAAACAATATCAAGAGGATTTTGATCCTTCAATCCTCTTCATCTAAAACAACCAATAGTTTACAGTCCAGCTAAAACCCCTGCTCCTCCAAGAGCTTTCCTGAGTTAGTCTATCTGGAGGGATTTCTCTCTCCACCGAGGGCCTTCCTTCACCACCTGAGACTCTCTCGGCCCTGGTGATCCACTGCTTGAGGGGTCTCTTGCTTCTGCACTCCAGAGGTCATGCCCCCGTCGGTTTTGGATTCACCATACCACACACACAAAATGAAGTAAAGAAGGATGATCAAAAACTCTAAGGAGGCACATTCTATCTCCTGAGCCCAGGGGCTTTGCAGGACTCCAGTTGTGGGAAATGGAGCCATCAGAAGCATGAATTCAGCCTTCCTTTGTGGTAGGAGCTGGATCAGACACTACAGAGCAAGCAAGAAAGATACAGGCTCAGGGGATCTCACAGTTCATGACAGTTTCCCTCTCATAAACAGGATTACACTGATTTGCTCTAACAGTATTTTATTTCTAGTTAATTTTAACTTAACAATTCTCATGTGGGTTTATGTTTTTAAAAGTTATGAAATATATTATTGAATACCATAAAGTATATAAAGCTTATAGAATTAAATAAAATTTCCCATGAGCCCACCATCTAGATTAAGTCATACAATATTACTAATACCTGTGTGTCCCTCCTCATCCCAATCCTACTTCTTAATCCACTATCCATGTTTTATATTAACCATTTCTTTGCTTTGCTTTTTCTTTTTCTTTTTTTTTTTTTTTTGAGACAGAATCTCACTCTGTCACCCAAGCTGGAGTACAGTGGCGGGATCTTGGGTCACTGTAATCTCTGCCTCCTAGGTTCAAGCAATTCTCCTACCTCAGCCTCCCAAGTAGCTGGGACTACAGGCATGTGCCGCCACACTGGGCTAATTTCTGAAGAGATGGGGTTTCACCATGTTGGCCAGGATGGTCTCGATCTCTTGACCTCGTGATCCACCGGCCTCTGCCTCCCAAAGTGTTGGGATTACAGGCGTGAGCCACCACGCCAGGCCTGCTTTTCTTTATAGTTTTACCACATACATGTGTATCACTACAAAATACATTGTGTGGGTTTGCCTATAAATGAGAAATACATCTATATACTCTTCTATAAATGACATGTCTTCTAAGTTGCTTTCTAAAATTTCTTTGCCCAACACAATATCTGTCAGATTCAACCATGTTGAAAGGAGCTATAGTTTAATCACTTCTACTGCTATGTAACTTTGTATGATGTAAATACACCACAATATTTTTATGCATTCTACTTCATTGCAAATTTAATTGCAAAAACTGCAGTTACTTTTGTATCAACCTTATACTTCTGGTGGATATGAGGGCTAATTCTACCTTTTTGGCACTTACTATACCAACGATACTTCTATGAAAATCCTTGTACACATGTCTTGGTGCATATATACTAGCATTTCTCTAGAGTGCTGTCTTAGTCTGTGTTGCGATAAAGGAATACCTGAGTCTGAGTAACTTGTAAAGAAATAAGGTTTGTTTGGCTCACAGTTATGCCAGCAGTACAAGAAGCACAGCAGCAGCATCTGCTTCTGGTGAGAGCCTTAGACTGTTTCCACTGATGGTGGAAAGTAAAGGGGAGCAGGTACCACGTGGAAAGAGGAAGGACAGAAGGAAAAGGTGGGAGCAGGTGCTGGGCTCCTTTCAACTGCATCTTGTGTGAACTAACAGAGCAAGATTTCACTCACAATCAAGAGGACAACCATTCATGAGGAATCTACTCTCATGACCCAGATTCCTCTCATCAGGCCCCACCTCCAACACTAGTGATCAAATGTCACTGTGAGATTTGGAAGGGACAAATATCCAAACTACATCAAGTTCATATTATAGGAGGGGTTCTTTTTGTTATTGAGACAGAACATCTTCAGCGTCGCTAGATAATGTCAAATGGTTTTCCAAAGCAGTGGCAGAATTGGAGACTCTCCCTAGCATTGTGTAAGAGCTTCTTCTATTCCACATTCTCACCAGAATTGGTATTGCCTGTGGCAGACATTTCTAGGTAGGAGCATTTAGACATGTTAAATATAATGGGGGAAAAAAAAATCTAGATCCAGGAAAATAAATCTGTAAGGCTTCAAAGTCAGACTCACATGTAAAAATATATCTGGATATGCTATTTTATTTATTAAAAGAGTATGATTGAGGTTAGCATCAGCAGTTATAAATCATGCCAATAGCAGGTCCCTTTTTTTTTGAGACTGAGTCTTGCTCTGTCGCCAGGCTCAAATGCAGTGGCGTAATCTCGGCACACTGCAATCTCTGCCTCCTGGGTTCAAGCAGTTCCCTTGCCTCAGCCTCCTGAGTAGCTGGGACTATGGGCACTTACCACCATGCTCAGCTAATTCTTTTGTGTGTTTTAGTAGAGATGGGGTTTCACCAGGTTGCCCAGGATGGTCTCCATCTCCTGACCTCATGATCGGCCTGCCTGAGCCTCCCAAAGCGCTGGGATTTCAGGCATGAGCTGCTGTGCCTGGCCAGCAGGTACCTTTAATATGATATGATAAAAATGGTACTTCACCCTTCTGGTCTTCCTCCCATACCCCATAACCCCAGTCTAATAATAATAATTTTTTAAAAATAGTCCAAATTCTAATGGAGGAACATACAATATACTTAAGCACCACTTCTCAAAACCAGGAATGTCTGTGAACCTATCACAGTGGAGACGAACCAAAGGATAAGTACATGTAATGGAGTAACCTAGATGGGATCCTGGACAGTAACAGAACATTAGCTAGAGCCACATGTGCATGCCAAGGCCATGGCAAAGGTCTAAACAATTGATCCATTGGAAATTGAAATGAATGATGGACCTTAGTTAATAATAATGTATCAATATTTATTCATTAATTGTAACAAATATACCATACTGAGACAAAATGTTAATAATAGGGAAAATGGTACTGTTCAATATTTCTATAAGCCTAAAACTGTTCTCAAAATTAGGTCTATTCTATAAGTCTGTTCAATATTTCTATAAGTCTAAAACTGTTCTCAAAATGAGGTCTATTCATATATTTTTTAAAAATAATGCAGCTTCAGCTGGGCACACTACAAAAATCCTAGCATATAAAATTCTAGATTTATACACTTAAGAGAAGTTAGGATAAACTTTTGTGTTGAACAAAGACTTGTTAATTATACATATAACATGTAATAACATACGTTGGGTACAGCCATATATATCTACAGATACATTGGGTCTCTATGCAATAAGAAGCCTTTTTCAAGCTTTCCCTCCTCTTGTGGATCGATTACTTATCCATTTATCCATGGACATGTAATGCCCTCATGCATCTAGCCAAGTGAATCAGTGATGCCTCCATCCTCACTCTGCTTGCTGACAGTAGAATGTTCTTCTTGTGGTGAGAATGGAGTCCACTGAGTGATCAGCTTTGTGACTATGGAAAGGAAATTCCATGAGGTGGAGGTAATGTCTGCTTCCCTCATCAGCATGCACTTAATTCACAGCACAGTACCTGACAGAGTAAGTGCTCAACAAATTTTTTGTGGAATAAATCAATTACTACCCAAAGCACAGTGCATTTCATATATTGCTCTTTACTTCATGTGTTCATTCCAGAAAGGAACATTCAACCCATTTCTGGGCTTCAGTCCATGTGAGAGTGGGAGGCAGCATCTCTCTTCTCATTAGGACTGTTGTCATCCTAGCCCAGTAACAAGGAGCTAGAGCCCTCGGCCTGATTAGAGGGAAGACATTTACAAGGCTCCTGAATAAAAGAAGGATTCACTGAGATTTGGCGCATGGCTACAAGGATCCCATGGAAGAAGCCCCCACCCAAGAGCTGTCCAGGAACACAAACAAACGAATGAGACTAAATGTGCTCAGCGTGGTAAAAGTTGGGAGGTGGGGGGAGCTGTGTTGGTTGTAGAGAAAGAGCAGAATGTGGGAGAACTTAGAAGTAGATCTCTTCTTCACAGAGCCCACACAATATAAGATACTCATATGGATTGAATTGTGTCCTTCCAAAAGGGATGTTGAAGTCCTAACCCCCTGTACCTCAGAATGCGACCTTATTTGGAGACAGAGTATTTGCAGAGGTAATCAAGCTAAAATGAAGTCATGAAGGTGGACCTTAATCCAATATGACTGGTGTACTTACAGAAAGAGGAAATTTGGACACAGAGACAGACACTTACAAAGAAAAGGTGCTGTGAAGAAGACTGTCATCTACAAGCCAAGGAGAGACTTGAAACAGATTCTTTTGTTTCTGTTTTTTTGAGATAGAGTTTCACTCTTGTTCCCCAGACTGGAGTGCAATGGCACCATCTCGGCTCACTGCAACCTCTGTCTCCCAGGTTCAAGCGATTCTCCTGCCTCAGCCTCCCAAGTAGCTGGAATTACAGGCACCCACTGTCACACCTGGCTAATTTTTTTTTGTAATTTTAGTAGAGACGGGTTTCGCCATGTTGACCAGGCCTGTCTCAAACTCCTGACCTCAGGTGATCTCGCCTCAGCCTCCGGAAGTGCTGGGATTACAGGTGTAAGCCACTGTGCCCACCCAAAACAGATTCTCTCTTACAGCCCTGAAAGAACCAACCCTATAGACACCTTGACCTTGAAATTCCAGCCTCCAGAATTGTGAGAGAAGAGATTTCTGTTGTTTAAGCCACCCAATCCGTGTCTGTGGTGCTTTGCCACACAGCCCTCAAACACTCAGAAACCAAGTGTGATGCTGATGAGCTGGCCACATTCGTCTAACTTTGCTTCAGTTTGTGCCACTGCTCTTCCAACGTTCTCTTTGGAGACAGAAAACCTAGGTCAAGAAGGAGTGAGAGAAGACCCCTATAATGGCTATTCTATGGTATTAAACATTACTGTAGAATCTATATGCATTGTTAAGATAGCATAATTTCTTATCTTCCAAATGGAGAAGACCTTTGAAGGTGAATAGTGAAGGGGGCTGCATAAGCTTTCTGAGAGCCACAGTCCAGAAGTGGCAGGTCAGGAGGCTGACACCAGAGGAGGAAAGGGTCACCAGGAGATTCAAGCAGAGCTTAAACTCAAAGGCTCCTCAGAACCCCGGACAAAGTGTGTTGTGGAAAATGTGGTGAGCAAGTCTAACCTATATACAGCTCCATGGGAGGGAGATCAGCCGAGGTGCCGAGGGGAACACACAGAGGGGCCACAGAAGGATGACTGGGCCCCAGACCTTGAGCAGCCACGCATGCCCTGAGCTGGCAATGGCAATAGAGACACATTTGATAAGCTCTAGGCTTTCATTTTTTCTTAGCCATTGTATCTTTCAATTCTTTCATATAAAAAGTTTATAAAGAGTCACCCCTAGTAATCTGTGGAATAACATTATTGTTAGTGCTGTTATCATGAGTCAAATGTCTCCTAGAGGCTGTCCTTACTCCATCCTTGACCTCACTCTGCCATCCTGGGTCACAAGTACCACCCTGCCCTCCCCCTGCCTCCTGCAGTTGAAGGATTTTCTCTCCTTCACTTTCTGCAAGCTTCTCTTCTCCTCCTTCTCAGGTCAGTCCTTCCATCCTTCCAACTTAACCTTATGTGACATGCTTTTACTCTATTTCTTTCCATTTCTTTCTTCTTCTCCTTCTCTTCCTCCCCTCCTCCTCTGCTTCCAATCTTTTCTTCCTTCTTCTTTCCCCACCTTGTCCTTCTCTTTGAGTGTGTGCGTTGATGTGTTTTGTTGGATGTGCTGCAGATGATGAACTAGTGTCTGCCAGACAATAATGCACTGAGATGGGTTACTTAGCCCTTCATTAATCATTCTAGTGCTGCTGGAAAATTTAGCAGCTAAGTTAGATCTTTCATAAAATGTGTCCTTGGAGTTTCCTGTCACAGCCATCCCTAAGCCAAGTCTACACTCTAGGTCTGCAAGAAGCAAAAAAAAAAAAAACAAAAAACAAAAAAACAAAAAAACAACAAAAAAAACAGGAACCGGAACCGGAAAAAAGATTGGAACTCTAAAGTAACTTACACATAACAATCTCAAAGAATTCTAGTCAAATAAAGTGGACTCAAAGATAGAGCAATTCTTTATTAGGAAGATTGTTCTGAGTTGGGATGGTTTCCTGTGGAAGAGAAAAGGAATGATCTCTTCTGCTATGCTTTTTGATAAACACTTGTTTATCCTGGATGCTTTAAATTTGGCATGGGTGATGGCTAAAAGCAGGAAATTGGACTTTAGTCTTCTAAGGATCCTCCTAACCCCAATTATCAGCCATCACCTCAATCTGAATACTTCCTCCCTGTTCAAATCCCAACCTAAGCTGGAAACCTGGAAGCCATGGGTGAGTGCTCCCTCCCACATAGCCTTACAACAGTACGTTAGCAGATCCTGCCCTGTCTTCTGTCTTCTTGTGTTTTAAATTCTTCCTCCTCCTCTCCCGTTGCTGCTACCTTTGTTTAGGAGCTGGGTCACTAAAAGGACTCCATGCTGCTGTCGTCTAATCCATCCTTGGCTGCTTCCTCAGTGATGCCATCACACCTTTCCTGGCTCACCTGCTTCTGCAGCTCATCACTGCCCTCACAGCCAAGCCCAACCCAACTTTTCAATAAGACTCAGTGTCATTCATGAGCATCTCTAGGCTCATCTATAGCCTCTTCCCAGCTCCCCTGGCTATACCCATGTGAATGAGTTGCAGTCTTGAAGGGGCCATTCTCTCTTTCCTCTTTGGCTTTTTGTTTGCTGTCCCTTTCTCTTGAAGGTCATACAAATCTTCATCACCCAGCTATTGCCCCAGGTCACCTGTCCCTGCTCCGCATTCTCCTTAACAGAGAGTTTTAGCAAAGCTCCTATCCCACTGTAGCATAAGGGCTGGTTTGCATGGCCCTCTCCTCACCTGACATTTGGGGGACCCAAATTATATCTTTCTGCTGAATTACCTGTGGAATTTAACTGCCTGCTCGTGCTGACACATAATCATCTATTATCTAGCAAATGGCATTCAAAATAATAGCTATTCCATGGTATTAAACATTACTACAGAAGTTATACACATTGTTAAAATAGTATAATTTCTTAACTATGTCACGAATGCTTGCCCTGTTGCTCCACAGACATTAAGAAACTCTTAAGACTGAGACAGGAGAGATCCAAGATGGCTGACTACTAGCAGCTCAGGATTGTAGCTCCCAGAGAAAGCGCACAGAACGAGAGGACACCACACTTACAGATGAATTTTTGTTGCCTACAGACCAGGAGATTCCCAGCGGAGGAGCCCCACGGGTTGCCAGCGCAACTCTTGTGGCCGGCGTGGCGGTTTTGCCAGCGCCCTGGCGCGGCGGTTCTCGGTGCAGAGTAAACGGGACTGACTCCCCTTTTGGTCCACGTTTGGAGCTTCAGGAAGGCAGAGTCGCCTATTTACCTGATTGAAAAAGGGATTCAAGAGGGAAGCCAGATCGGAGATTCCTGGACAGAAAAGCACCATGAATCTTAATGCCACTGTTTTAGTCGGTCCAGTGGGTTGCTCAGATTTCGGCGCTGGGAATCAACAAGTTGGACGTCCACTCAGAGACCTAATTTGAAAGTTGGCAATTACAAATAACAAGTGGATAAACTCATAATGATGGGAAGAAACCAGCATAAAAAGGCTGAGAATGCTCAAAATCAGAGTACCTCTCCTTCTATAGTGGATCATAGTTTCTTATCAACAAGGGAACAAGGCCTGATGGAGAACGAGTACAATCCATTAACAGAATCAAGCTTCAGAAGGTGGATAGTAAGAAACTTTTCTGAGCTAAAAGAA
>CAUYLG010067112.1:0-26333 GCA_963573385.1 Cacajao melanocephalus
CTTCTCATACAGGCCATGTCTTGCAAGTCTATGTTTGGGTTCATTTTTCTTTGCATAATCCAGGGAATCATAAATCATGCCAAAGCCAGTAGTCTTGCCACCACCAAAATGAGTTCTGAATCCAAATACAAAGATGACATCCGGTGTGGTCTTGTACATTTTGGCTAGTTTTTCCCGAATTTCTGTCTTAGGCACTGTTGCCTTCCCGGGGTGAAGGACATCAATGACCATTTGTTTCCTCTGAAGTAGTCGGTTGGTCATGAACTTTCTAGTGCGGATAGTTACTGTGTCGTTCTCTTGATAACATCCCTTTCCAGGGCCTCAGTTTCCCCAGTAGTAAACAGGATCTATTCAGCCAACAAGTTTTCTAGCTCACACGTGGGAATGGTTTCAATTGCTGCAACTCGCCCAAGCGCTGCCGGTACCTTCTTCACTTCTTGGGCTGCCATCACTTGCATGCCGTCTACCTAGCCCAAGCTGAAACATGATGGCGGCCTATCCTCAGACAGCTGGGGAGGAAAAGAGACAGATAGATTATTTTGAACTAAAGGCCATGGAGAATGAGCACACCTAGGAAAAGCTCTTTTTTTTTTTTTTTTTTTTAAGATGGAGTTTCACTGTTTCGCCCAGGCTGGAGTGCAATAGTGTGATCTCAGCTCACCACAACCTCTGCTCCCAGTTTCAAGTGACTCTTCTGCTGCAGCTTCCCAAGTAGCTGGGATTATAGGTGCCTGCCACCATGCCCGACTAATCTTTTAGCAAGGACAGGGTTTTGCCATATTGGCCACGCTGGTCTCAAACGCCTGACCTCAGGCGATCCACCTGCCTTGGCCTCCCAAAGTGCTAGGATTATAGATGTAAGCCACTGCACCCAGCAAAAAGGTCTTTAAAGAATGGGGGTACAAGTTTCTCTTTTGTATAAAAAATAATTATGACTGGGCACGGTGGCTCACACCTGTAATCCCAGCACTTTGGGAGGCCAAGACTGGCAGATAACCGAAGATCAGGAGTTCGAGACCAGTCTGACCAACATGGCAAAACCCTGTCTCTACTAAAAATTTAAAATTAGCTGGGTGTGGTGGCGCATGCCTGTAATCCAAGCTAGTCGGGAGGCCGAGGCAGGAGAATTGCTTGAACCCAGGAGGCAGAGGTTGCAGTGAGCTGAGATCATAGCATTGCACTCCAGCCTGGGCAACAAGAGCAAAACTCCATCTCAAAAAAATAAAAAATAAATAAATAAAAATTACATTTATAAAGGAGATTTTTATATAAAAGGTGTCACCTACCACGAAGAGCAGGACCCCTAACTCTTATCATTGGAGATGGCACTGACTTCAATCTGCACTACCAGCCTTACTAAATGACCCTTGTTTGCCATACTTCTGCTGGTTACCGTCTCATCACTTGCCTCCCCAACTCAAAGTTCCAATTCCTTTTTGCCTTGTTTAGCCTAAGATGATATATTATATAAGCCCAGGTTTTCACCACCCCTTTGGGTTGCTCATCACTGGGTGTGCCCTTGTGGAGACATGATCCACATGTTAGTAAACTTCTGTTTGTTTTTCTCTTGTTTATCTGTCTCTTGTGAAGCTAATTTATAGGGCCCCATCCAGAGAGCCTGAGATGGGCAGAGGAAAAACATTTTTTACCCTTCTCTCCAGTGGGAACAGTGTACTGGTCCCTGGAATCTAAGTGCTCAGAGCATGTTAGAGGTGATATACTTCGGGTTCCTTGGGATGTCCAGTAGCAATGGTGATTGCTTGGTCCAGCAGCCTCCTCCCCTTCACTAGACCACAGGGGTGGGTGTGTGACTTGGCTGGGCCAAGCCGAAGACTCCCCAGGGATTTTCCTGGCTGGGGCTGATGAAAAAAAAAAAACTTGTTTTTTTGTCTCTTGGTGCCTAAAGCTGTTAGCAGTGGCCTGGGGCCACGCTCTGTGTCAAATGGGTAGAAAAGAATGATGCTGGCAGCTGAGAGAGGGGTGGAAAAAGCCCTGGAAGCCTTGGGGCCCAGGCTCTAGTCTTCCCCAGTCAAGTCCCTTTCCTGCCTGGTTGTGTGAGACAGTAATGTGCTCTTTGAGTTCCAGGGAGTTGGGTTCGCCACTTGCAACTGACTAGAAACCATCCAGGAGGGCTTAATTACTTAATCTTTTTAAAGGTTCTGTATCTCTTCCTACGTATATGCCAGCTTGATGGTGTGCACTGACTCTGATTATAGCTTTGTATGCCATTTCAGGGGCCTTGTTCTCAAGTAAAGAAACATCTGTGACCATCCCTACAATGTGCCTAAGAAAGAAAAAAACTTCTGTCTGGGGAATGCGAGCCCCTTTAAGTTATCAGGCCCAGAAAGGCATTGAAAATGTAATAGCAGTCACATCTCAATTTCCCTTGAGCTATTACCTCCTTAAGCACTTGTTATGTGGGCTTAGACAACCAAGTCATTTTATAGCCAAGTAGCTACGCAATGCCACGTATCCTATAGTTCAACAATGTATAGCTAATCACTAACCAACGTTATTTTTGTGGACCAGTGAGAATTCCTGTCAAACAATTGCCCCCCTCTTGATTTGTTCTTTTTTTCTTTAAAAACTTGAGCTTCTCCTTTGTTCTCAGGAGCACTCCCCAAGGCAACTTGGGAGTCTGTCCCAGGCTGCAGTCCTCAACCTTTGTAATTGAATAAACTCTTTTTAAATTAGATTCTGACCTTTGTGATTATGAGAGAAGAGAGAGGAAGGAACAAGTTAGGCAGATAGTTAGGACAAGTCCTCAGAAGAATTCTTTTTTAACGAAAGGAGCAGCCTGAAAGATCAAGCTACAAGCACAGATAAGGAAGCAAAGTCCAACATGTTTAAAAAAATGCCTTTTGTGTAGCCAGGAAGTTGCATATATACACAGTGGGCTTCAGTGAGCACATCCCTTTCCTTTTTGGAGCATACTCTGATAAGGGAACTTGCACAGTTTGGGGTTTTGCCCAAAATATACTTAAATATGCAGTTGCACAGATAAGATATACAGAACCAGGCACATTCACAATGGAAAATTCCACCCCCAATACATGCGCAGTAAGGAAAATTGAACAACATGAAGTAACTCAGGCTAAGAGCCAGCATGTGCACTAGAGGGACAGGGTAGAACTGTCAGGAATTAGTGTCTTATGCAAATGTAACAGTCCTGAACAGTTTTTTGTGCCTTATACAAATAAAGCGTCACATCCCACCAGGCTGTTTATAAAAGTCCTTGTATTCAACTGTGAAACACAATCCTCTTTTGGGCCTCCATCGTGGAGAGCTTTCTTCTTTCGCTTATTAAACTTCTGCTCCAAACTCACCCTTTGGGGCCACCCTCCTTAGTTTTCTTGGTCATGAGACAAAGAACTTCAGATGATACTGAGGGGCTGTGTTAAGGAAAACCGAGTCCACAAAGGGCTTTCCAGCCCCATGCCTCCATCTATGTCCCCATCTGAGAATTTAAAGTTTTTTGTCTGACTTTCCTGCTTGCGGGCTAGGTAGAAATTCCAGGTGTGCTTCTTTGTTCAAAAAGCCCACCAAAAGCTCTGGGAGGAAGGGCCTCTGTTGGGGACCTAGCAGCCAATCCAGTATCAGAGTCGAAGATCAATCACTCCAGAGGAAGTTTAAAAGAACTCCTCTCATTGGATGAGAATATGAATGGGGCAGGAATAACTCCAGGGTTAAAATCCCCATGCCCCTTACCTGTGATGATTTTTGCCTTAGATCCCCTCCCATGGCAGCGTGGAAGCTCTCTCTCCTTCTGTCTTTCTCACTCTCTCTCTGCCTAATAAATCGCTCTGTGCTAAACTCTTTGGGTCCAAGATATTTATTAAAACAGTAAGCTCCCCGCACCTCTGGGACCCTTTGCCCATTCCTGGGGTAAGAGAGGTCAATGACCTGGGCACATCGGGGAAAACATCAGATTGGGAAACTGAAAGCATCTTCGGGATGCTCCCTCCCACCAAGTTACAATAACTCAGGCAATGAGGTCACTTCAATTATTTTAGGTTGACATGCCACTGATTTGTGATTTACTAGGCGTATTAGTTTGCTAGGGCTGCCATAGTAAAGTACCCATAACTATGTAGCTGTAAACAACAGAAACGTATTGTCTTCACAGCTCTGGGGCTAGAAGTGTGAGATTAATGTGCTGACAGTGTAACGACCTGATGGGTTCTTCCTGCTCACTGCACAAACAAAATTGATTCACCAAGATCGTGGCATTGCAGTAAAGAAAGAGTTTAATTGACATGAGATGGAGTTAATAATCACATCCATCTCCCTGAAGGCTTGGAGTTGAGGGCTTTTTAAAGAGAGTTGGGCAGTAGGGTGGGGGCATGCTGACTGGTTGGGTTGGAGATGAAATGATAGGGAATTGAAGCTGTCCTCTTGTGCTGAGTCAGTTCCTGAGTAGGGGTCATAGGATGGGTTGGCAGGTCCAGGTGGGGCCATCCAGTTGTCAGAAATGCAAAAACCTGAAAAGACATATCAAAAGGCCAATCCTAGGTTCTACAATAGTGATGTTATCTTTAAGAGTAATTGGGGAAGTTGCAAATCTTATGACGTCCAGAATAATGGCTGGTAGTTGTTCAGAATTCAAGCCCCTCTCTTCCTAATTTGGTAGGCCTTTCATTAGTTTTACAACAACAGTGTAGTTTTTGGCAAGGGATATTATCATTTAAACTACAAACTAAATTCCCAAAGTTAGCTTGGCTCATACCTGGGAATGAGCAAAGACAGCCAACCTGCGAAGCTACAGACAAAATGGGGTCAGCTATATCTGATTTCTCTTACTATGTTAAGTTTGCAAAGGTGGTTTCAACAGGGTTGGTTCCTTCTGAAGACACTGAAGGAGAATCTGCTGTATGTCTCTTCCCTGGCATCTGTTGGTTTGTGGCCAATCTTTGATATTCCTCAGCTTGTAGCTGCATCATCTGATCTCTACCTTGATATTCACATGACATTCTCCCTCTGTGCATCTGCCCCCCAATTTCCCCTTTATATAAAGACACTTATCATATTGGATCAGAGCCTGTCCCAATGACCTCATATTAACTACTTACATTTGCAATCTTACATCTGTGACCTATTTCCAAATAAGGTCACATTCTGAAGTACAGGGACTTAGGACTTCAACATATGCATTTGTAAACATAATAGGTTCATTGGCTAGTACACACAACAAGTCACTATGCCAAAATACAGGGTTGCAGCAGAGAAAGATGTTCAATCATAAGGCTGTTGAATGAGGAGATGAGACAGGAGGAATTCTCAAATCCATCTCCCTGGGGACTGTGGGGTTAGAGCTTTTAAGAGTTTTGGAGTGTACTAAAGTGTGGAGATTGTTGACGGCCTAAGAGTGCAGGGTGAAGTCATGGGACAGGGAGATCAAGAAAGTATATTCTCACACTGATTTGGTTCCTCTGTGGGTGCCTTTAAAGTGGTTGGTGTCAGCTGTTCTGCTGGAATTCAGGATCTGCTTAAGCAATTCTTAGGCAAAAGCCTTATGATTCTAACATCAGAAGTCCTATCTATAGAAACAGTGTGGATGCAAATGGTCAGTGTCTAGTACTACATCATTTTTGGTTTTAAGGAAGTGAGCCACAGTGTTACAGTAGGTAGCTGGTCACACATGAGCAGAGCAGGAGAGGGCTTCCCCCACCAGACACCCACCAGGGATATCAGGTGACCATCAGGTGCTGGTCAGGCAGTTGTTAAGCTATCTCTCTAAAATAGTAATTGGCTGCAGTTGGCCCCAGGGAAAGGCAGTCCCCAATAGATAGAAAAACCTGAAACAGGTGATCAGTAGCTTCCTGAGAAGATCTCAGGGGTTGGGTGAATGGGCTCAAATGTGTACATTAAGAGGCAAAATAGTGGAATTTAACTGGCATATGATCTTCTAGGGACATTTCATTGGTAAGGGAAGAATGCCTCAAGTGAGCATGCATACAGCTCCAGTAAACACACTATGCATACTCACCTCCCAAGTGCTAGCAGGCAACTGTGCATGCAAACAGCCCACCCCAAGGGAAGAACCAGGGGACAAGGGATGTGAGACCCTGGAAGCATGCCAATTCATAAAATCCCAAGTCAAAGGTCAAATGGCACACCTGATCTCTCAAGTTGCCTGCTTACAAGGGTACTTTCCTTCCTTTCGTTTCTACTCTAAAGCTTTTTAGTAAACTTTCACTCCTGCTCTAAAACTTGCCTTGGTCACTTCTTCTGCCTTATGTCCCTCAGTTGAATTATTTCTTCTGAGGATGCAAGAACTGAGGTTGCTGCAGACCCATATGGATTTGCTGCCAGTAACAACAGTGCAGCCTGTTACACTCTTGCCAATGCACCATAATGTAGCAGTCTTTCACTGCCTGAGGTATCGCTCAAAGTTCTTTGTCTCACAACAAAGAAGATTAAGGAGTGCTGACACCAAATGTAAGGTTGTAGTGAAAGTTTAATAAGAGGAGAGCTCTCTGCTGTGGAGAGGTGGCTCCAAAGAGGGTTGCCATTTTTAAAGTTGAATGAAAAGGCTTTTATAAGGAACTGATGAGGCCTGGGTGTCTCATTTGCATAAGTTGTGAATATCTGGTAGCTCCACCCAGTACTCCTAATGTGCATGTGGGCCCTGAGCTTGAGTTACTCCATATTGCTTTGTTACCCTTACTGCACCTGTGTCAAGGGATGGAATTCTGGGGATGCCTGTGTAGACTTTCTTATCTTTGTGGCTGTGGGCATGTCTTAGGCAAGCCCCCCTGTGCAAGTTCCCTTATCTGTGCCTGCAGCTTGATTTTTCAGGCTGTTCTTTTGTTTGAAAGAATTCAACCGAGGACTCACCCTAACTGCCTACCTGACTGGTTTCTTCCTTTTTCTTCTCTCAACATGATTAATGCTTAGTTATAAACTATATTTCTGTCTGGAATTCTTGTTAACCCTGTGACAATGGCTTTAAATCTTAGGGGACAAAACTCAACCCTTAATACTAGGGAATCAAACAGGGAGACTGTGGTACAAGGTGGTGTCTCATATTCACCCAGGTGGTGGTAAGGGAAACCAAAAATATTTCAACCCAAAATATAGTTCATTGATATCTTTTGAGATGTTTATCCAGAGGTCCTCACACTGGAATAACCCTGAAAATCTGAAATCTGCCTTTTGTGGAGGAGATTTGCATGTGTAGAAAAAAATCTGCATTAGCTAAATAAACATCCAAACTTTCTTGGAGGGCCTGTCTGGATCTAGACTTAACCACAGGCTGCATCTCTTCTTTCTGAGAGCTGTTACCTATAACTTTCATCTGAAATCAAGATCATCCTTGCTTACCTTATCTTTTTTTCTCTCCATCCCATAGCCTGTCTTGCCATGTTCTGAGCCTCTATTCTTTCTGTAACTTCAAGACAGTATAAGAGCATCAACCATCTGGCCCTTTAAGTTTTAATATTTCTTTTAATGTTTTTTTCTTTTCAGAGACAGGGTCTTTCTCTCTTGTCTAGGCTGGAGTGCAGGTGCATGACATGACTCACTGCAGCCTCAACCTCCCTGGCTCAAGCAATTCTCCCATCTCAGCCTCCTGAGTAGCTGGGACCACAGGTGTGTGCCCCTTCCCAGTTTATTTATTTATTTTTTAGAGATGGGCTCTCACTATGTTGCCCAGGCTGATCTCAAACGTTTGGGCTCCAGCAATCTTCCCACTTCAGTCTCCCAAAGTATTGGGATTATAGCTTTGAGCCAACATGCCCAACTGAGTTTTCATATTTTGTATGACTCCTATGTGTGCACATTAAAGACATTTTGTGTGACTCTTTTCTCCTATGAATCTACTTTTTGTCAAATGGTTTTCAGTGAACCTGCAAGAGGGCAAATGGGAAGTTTTCCCTTGGTCCCTACAGTAGCTTTGGTAAGTAGACACACAGAAAGCACAGAGCCTGGATTTTATATATATATATATATATATATATATATATATATATATATATATATATTTAATTGCATTTTAGGTTTTAGGGTACTTTTATGAGTTGCTTTACCATGGTGACCTTGGAAGTCACTTAACCTTTCTGAGTTTCAAAGGTGAGCAGAGTGGGCTAGATTGGTGATTTTCAAAACACATCCCATGGACCCCCTGGGGACCAGGGTTGGGGATGAATTGGCAGATCATGAAACATTCAGCTTGAGATATTTTGTAGATCCTGCACTTGACGCATCAGTTGGCACCATCCATATCGATCAACCGGCTCATCTTATTCACTACCATGAAAATAGGATAGGGGAAATCGCCTCCGTGACTCAGTCATCTCCCACTGGGTCCCTCCCACAACACATAGGAATTACGGGAGCTACATTTCAAGATGAGATTTGGGCAAGGACACTGTCAAACCGTATTAATTATCTTCCCCTTGTCTAGCAAACAAACCGGAACCCAGCCCATTTTTGCAGCTGTAAAGGTCTCGTCCTGCATCCTTAGTTCCTTTTCTCACTTCCCTGCCCCCAAAATTCTTCCCATTCTTTCAAAACTTCTCTCATATGTTACCGCTACAATAAAGCCTCAGCCACTGCCCTCAGATGTAATTAACTTCCTCCTCCCATTTCCTTCCATCTGGCCAGAGCCGCATCCTACAGGTCTCCAGGATGTTTTGGAGACCCTACTGAATTCCTCAAGTTACAATTTCAAGTTTATTCTGTGTATAGTTTTTGAGCACCTGGACTCACGTATATGATGAAAAGAAAAGAATCTCTTTCCTTATTACTTTCTTCCTGGTGCTTATTCCGCATTTCCTTTCTGTCCTTTATAGATGCCATTTCAGAAATGTCAAACTGCTGCCCAGCCACATTCTGGTATGTGTAGTTGGACATGTCACAATACAGTCAGATGTTTTCTGATGATTTTAAGTTCTCTTGAGGCGTTTAATTATGACCACATGGATACAAGTTCAAATTGAGGGTAGGCTGATTTTTTTTTCCCTTGGAACTGAGAGCTAAAATCTAGTGGGTTTTTGGGGTCTGTTTTTGTTTTAGAAAACAATCTCAAAAATGTTACAAATTTATAAAAAACAAAAAACCAAACACAAACAAAAAATCTCAAACAAACAAAAAACACCAAAGCAAAACACTGCAATTACCAAAACCCATTCCCTTTTCCTTAGAGAAGCCAAGCCACATAGTTGTAACTGAAGAGTATTTTTTGTTTTGCTGGGTCTAGTTGACCCTGAAGTTCATCAAAATTTGCTTGGTAATTCCCACATCGCCCCTGAAAAACTTTCCTTTGTTTTCAAAAATAGCTATACTTCACATTGCTTTCTTGCAATACTTACTTTGTGTAATTGCTTTCTTAGGAGGAATGAGGGTAAAAGCTAGTATATATTGTTCATAAGAAACGATGGAAGGAAGGAAAATGGTCCAGAAGATTTCTGATTATGTCATTAGGATGAAAATTAAATGGCATCATTTGAGTGTTTTTACATGAATCATTTATATGATAAATTAAAAAAAATTTTCATTGTATTTTCCAAAATGAAACCAATATAGAGATAAATAGAAGTGACAGGAGTGAAAAAACGCTGTTACTGTCCTCTTACCAATGGAAGAACAGCAGGTCTCCAAGTCTTCATTCTGACATTGATAGAGGCAGACAAATGCCCTGGCATTGGTGGAAATCCCACCTCCAAGCTGAAGACAGTTTAAAGTCTGAAAGCCAAGCTGCAAGTTAAATCCTCTGACTTGAGAGGGAACTCGTCTTCCCATTTGGCATGTTTTCTTCTGATTGGTCCCCACCCTTCACCTATTTTACACACACCTACCCTTTCCTACTTGTTTTTTCTACACCTTTGTGCTTATCTTTAAGTGGGCCTCTTCTTTAACCTTTTTTGCATACTCACAAAGCAATCAGCATGCACTCCCCATTCTGAGTCCATAAAACACTCCGGACCCAACCACAGGGGAGAACCATCCCCTCAATCCCTCTCTGCAGAAAGCTGTTTTCATTGCTCAATGAAATTCTCCTCTCTTCTCACAATCTAATGTCCTGTGTAACCTCATTTTTCTTGGGCATAGTACAAGAGCTCCAGAAAACCAGAATGCAGGTATAAGCTAACACAGGTGAGCTAGGGCATGTCAGGATGGCTGAGTGAGGCCCCAGAGGAGTGTTGCCGGCCAGGTGTCCCTGGCTTGCAAAGTGACATTGTGGAGACCCCTGGCTGGCAATGCCCCACTGGGGCATAAATGAATAAAATGACTTTCATTTAGTCAACCAATTTAGGGGGAATCCTTAAATATCAGCCACCTAAAATAGGCTGACTTTATCTGGATCAGTCTATAGCTGATTACTTCTTTAGTAGCTGTTACTTAGACAAGAATAGAATAGGCGCAACGAGATGTCTCCAGGCTAATTTAGAAACCCTGCTGCAGTTAAATAAAAAACTTGTAGTAAAAAACACATATTATTAAATTTACCATCTTAACCATTTTTAAGTGTACAATTAATTTGTGTTATATATTCACATTGTTGTGCAAAAGATCTCTAGGAACTTTTTCATCTTGCAACACTGAAACTCTGTGCCCACGAAACACTAATTTCCCTTTTCTCCTTTCCCCAGCTGTTGGTAACCACTTTTCTATTTTCTGTTTCTGTGATTTAGATTACTTTAGATACTTTATATATGTGGAATCATACAGGCGCCAGACTGGAGTGCAGTGGCGTGACCTCAGCTCACTGCAACCTCCGCCTCCCGGGTTCAAGCAATTCTGCCTCAGCCTCCTGAGTGGCTGGGACTACAGGCGCGTGCCACCATGCCCAGCTAATTTTTTTGTATTTTTAGTAGAGACAGGGTTTCACCATGTTGGCCAGGATGGTCTCGATATCTTGACTTTGTGATCCACCCACCTCGGCCTCCCAAAGTGCTGGGATTACAGGCGTGAGCCACTGGACCCAGCCACAGTATTTGTTCTTTTGTGACTGGCTTATTTTGCTTAGTATAATATCCTCAAGGTTCACCAACATTGTAGCATGTGACAGAATTTCTCTCTTTTTAAAGGCTGTGTAATATTTCATCATATGTACATACCACATTTTCTTTATTTAGCTGTTGGTGGACATCCAGGTTTCTCCCACCTCTTGGTAGGAATAACACTGTGTTGAACATGGGTGTGCAGATATTTCTTTGAGATCCAATTTTCAATCCTTTTAGACATATACTCAGAAATGGAATTGCTGGATCATATAATAATTTTAATTTTTGAGGAAACTTCTATGCTTATTCCAGAGATATTTTAGAGGTAGATTCAACATGATAATTTACTATAGGGGGTGAGAAAGAGGGAGTCAATGACAAGGAACATGTATATAGCTTGGACAGTTGGGTAATGTTCACTGAATTAGAAATTATATGAAGAACAGGAAAGCCAGTAGGGTTCTTTGTGGGAAATGTTGAATTTGAGATGCCTATGAAACC
The DNA here is from genome assembly GCA_963573385.1 of Cacajao melanocephalus. Lineage (NCBI taxonomy): Eukaryota > Metazoa > Chordata > Mammalia > Primates > Pitheciidae > Cacajao > Cacajao melanocephalus. Next base: position 11,448 of record CAUYLG010067112.1, read on the forward strand.
TCCTAGTGGAAATGCCTCATAAAAAGTTGAGAATACAGGTGGGTATCTCAGGAGACAGATCAAGGCTTAAGATACATCTTTGTGAGGGAATTAGCCTCTAACGGGTATCAGAGTTTTTGTTTGTTGCCGTTTTGTAAATATTAGGAAAACAACACTCTGTTTTACTTTATTTACTAATTTATTCCAAAGTATTTCATGAATGGATAAGCCAGGTACCAGCACTACTCTAGATTCTGGGAATAAATGATTAATACAATTCTTCAGAAACTTGTAGTTTTAGCAGAAGATTTGGCCATATACTGAGAGCAGAGATGCAGGTGTGGGGGCATCCTTAGAACCCCAGAGTCGGTATGAAGATTATTTTAAGCTGAAGATATTTGGGATTCAATAGACAGAGAAAGAGGCCTTTTTGGAGCTTTACTTATCTGAATATATGCAAAAATGTCTGAGAAATAAAGACTGTTACAAATACTCTTGAGGCTGGTCTGCCCCCAGAAGAGAGACTAAGAGTAAATCTGTCATAAACCTTCTTTTAGAGGAATTGTTATGTCCCTGAAGATGGGAAGAACACTCATACATGTATAAACTTTATGATCAAAGTTTTTAATCTCCTATATGTTCTTCTAAAGAATCCATTTCTCTTTCCTAAAGAAACATGTTTATTCTTCCCATAGGAGCCATTTCTCTTCCTTACCTTTCCCCTACTAAGTTAGGTATATACGCTCCAAACTCTAACCACACCTTTGAGTTACTCATCACTGAGCACTCCAGTGTGTATGTACATTGCATGTGTAAATACATTTTTTCTCCTGTTAGTCTATCTTTTGTCAGTTTAATTCACGGGTCTCAGTCAATGAACACAATTAATGGAAGAAATGTTTCTTCCCTCCTACACAGTGAAATTTTTTTTCAGAATGGCTAGAATAATGAAAGTGGCATTGAATGAAATCAGCAACATATAAAAATGACCAGATTTTAAAGACTATGGAGGAAGGAAGTTATTCCATTTTAGACTTCTTAATGTCTATTAGAATAGTGAAGAAGTTGTTATAAAGGGTATGCATCCACCCAGTCTTCTCATACATTGCTTACTTCTCACAACCAGATTTTTTTAACCTTCCTCAGCCTAGCTTCTTACACTCTTCCTAACAACATTGCCTCCAAATGCAGGCAGAAAACAAGTAGAAGGTGTCTGGGAAACTGGATCTGGTGCTCTGCAATGGCTGATCCCCCACTCTGGCTTCCCCTCTACCTTTTCTACATGATTTAGTCTGCTCCTCTGGAGGCTTTCCAGACCTGGAGCAGCTCTAATTTATCAAGGGGGTGGGTTCTGAGTGGTTTTTTCCCATTTGACCATTTTCTAAACTCTCCCTGGGAAAAGTTGTATTTAGATTTATTCCCTTTCAGAGCAAAGTCACCTACATGAGCATTAGATCAGAAACCTCCCAGACCTTATCCAGGCATCAAGGACTATTTTGATGACTTTGTCTTGAATTAATACTTTTCTACCTGTTTACCTTCTCTGATCTTTCTATTGTTGACTATCTACCAGGTTTAATAGCAGCAACATGGCTCAGATTATTATCCCTTGGTTGTTCTCTATCTCACACATTCAATATTTGCCTCTGTTACTCTATGAGAAAAGAAATTATTTAATATAGTTTTATCATATTTCTTAGAACAGCACAGTCGTGGGAGCCTAATAGGGTTTCAATTAATAATACTTGTTTGAATCATATTAGAGAGAGTTATATAGATTTTTACAAAGGATCAAATTGTTTTTGTCTTATTTTTAAAACTCATACTATAAATTCAAGTTGTCATCCTCATGACTTTCATATTGTTGCTGCTGTTGTTTTTATAAACTCTTTTATAGCCATTGCTCAAGGAGAACCCATGAGTATTTGAGAAAGAATGGAGGCTCTGACACCACAATGTGATTTTTGTTTTTGGCTATGACTTTGGAAATAAGGAATGTTCAGTCAATATGCATTCCAGAATTCCAGGCCTACACATTTTGGCTTGGTTTCAGAATGTGGACTCTGTTAATGGATACTTGAAATATACACAATTTTCCATTATTTATGTAGTTGACTTAGAATGGAATTTTCTTTTTCTTCATCCTCCAGAAACTCAGTGTTGCTTTAGTTCTAACATGTACTTACATCTGTATAAAACAGAGAGCTCTAGTATTTCCTGAGCTTTGACCACTTGACTCCTGTGAGTTCCTTCTGGGTCTCCTCCTCCTGTGAGAGGGCAGGTGCACATGCTGAGTAGAGCAGAAGCAGGATGGGAGGTTTCAGTGTTTAAGAAACAGAGAAAGATGTGAACCATATAATATACACATATATGAGAACACCTGGGAGAAACTCTGGGTTTCATGTTTCAGTGCAAACTGTGGGGCTTACTTCTAGTTTATTCAAAGGATCCTAAGCATTTAAAGTCTGTCCGGGAAGCTGGGCCTAGCTGATGACTTCATATTGAAATCATGCAAAACCCATGAGCTCATGAGCTGGGAGATGAAAGTGGATGAGACAAAAATGGCTTCAAGTGAAATTGCAGTAAGTCTGTACAGGAGTATTCAAACTTGAAGAGGGGAGCGTGGATAAAAACAGGCCACTGGAATTTGGAGATTGTCTTGCAGGAACTTGTAGTAAAATGAAACTGCTTGGTTTCACTCAAGCCCTTGAAAGACTCTTAGAACTGTATAAAAACTTGAAAGCCAAGGAACACTTTGTTTGCTTTTCACTCTCCCTAAATTTTGATGAGTGCTATTCTCAGTACTTACTTAAGGTGGACAATAAGGTCAAGCCTATTTCTGTTGTCCTTCCTGCCTTCTCTTCCTGTACAATCCCAATGCACCATCATCAAATGGCTCTTACTGAACTGTGCGGCACAGAGTCTCAACATATGTCTGTCAGCTTCTTTGTCTGACACAGCAGGGCTCGGAGAGCTGCTAGACTTGAGGTTTCTTGAAGCTAGGTGGGGTGGGTGGTGTTGATATTGGGCTTTGATGGTCCAAGGAAGACCTGAGTGACAGTGTTCAAGAACCACATCCATACAAGTCAGGCAGATGGGGAAGAGTGGGGCTGATGATCCGAAGGAGGATCAGAGTGTCTTAGTCAGCTTGGACTGCTATGACAAAATACCGTAGACTAGTTGACTTAAACAACTGAAATTTATTTTTTACTGTTTTGGAGACTGGGAAGTCAACGTGCCAGTGTGGTTAGCTCCCGGTGAGGGCTCTCCTGACTCATAGATGGCTGCCTTCTTGCTACGCCCTCAGATGGTAGAGAGTGAGAAAGCAAGCTCTCTGGGGTCTCTTCTTATTAATGCCCTTATAATGGGACTAATGCCATTATAAGGGCCCTACACATATGATCTCATGTAACCCCTCCCAAAAACCCTCTCTAAACACTATCACATCGGAGGGTAGAGCTTCAGCATATGAATTTTAGAAAGTCAGTCCGTAGCAGAGAGGTTGAATTCAAGTACAGAACAAAAATGGAGAAAACCTTACCAAAGACAGTAGGTTCAATGGGGTGACAAGGCCCCAGAATGCAGTCCAGAGTGCTTTTCCTAGGTCACCAGAATCTCCATTGCTCCTGGAGGAGAAGCTAAGTGCTCTGTGTTGGTCAGTTTCCAGCCTGCTCTAAGCAGTGCCTGTAACTGACTCAGGTTAGAGACTAAGTGTATAAATCCAGGGTCAAATTTAGCTTTGTGGACCCCTCTGAAGTCCATGTCAGAATGCTGCATTGTGAGAAAAACTAGTCTCCCGCCCAATCTCTTCCCACCATTGACTTGCTGTCCTGCACAGCTATGGGCTTTGTGCCTACACGTGTGGACACTCCAGTTCACGTGTCCAAGCCCTCTTCATATTGCACAACCCCCATCTGCCACTGCCAGCAGCTGCCCATTGGCCACCCCTCATAGAGCCTGCTTTGCTTGACAATTTTACTGTTGGTGTCTACATCCCTTACTGTTTTCTTCCCTATCCAAGCAGTTGATTTCAAGGATTTGGAAAAGTAAGACATGCTTCCCTTCACAAAGAATCAGGAAAGCGTCGGTCTACAGTCTAGGAGACGGTGTAATGAGGCAGCGAAGTTTGTTGAATTCGGCAGTATGAGATTGCATCTGGCAAGTTTCCTAATTCCTCAAAGCCTCAATTCCTTTACGTCTAAAATGGGAAGAATAGGATCTACTTTTTAGGTAAATGCAGAAGAAGTATTTGATATAGCACCTGACACAGAGTAAGTATTCATAAAAATGTTAGCTATTTTTAGTTACTATTTTTTTTTGAGACAGTCTTGCTCTGTTGCCCAGGCTGCAGTGCAATGGCACAATGTCAGTTCACTGCAACCTCCACCTCCCGGGCTCAAGTGATTCTCCTGCCTCAGTCCATTGAATAGCTGGGACTACAGGCACCCGCTACCACACCTGGTTAATTTTTGTAGTTTTAGTGAAGAAAGGGCTTCACCATGTTGGTCAGGCTGGTCTCGAACTCCTAACCTCAAGTGGTCTGCCCACCTTGGCCTCCCAAAGTGCTGAGATTACAGACATGAGCCACCGAGCCCAGCCAATGTTAGCTATTATTATTTTTGTACTGATTGTAAATTAACAGGTAGAAGAAAACAAATTTAGGCTCTTCTTGAATCTTGAACCATTTCCTTATGTTATGTACTTTACAAGTATATGTTTTCAACTTTATTGTATGATTAATGAATAAAACGAGTTTTTAAAATATTATTTATCTTTAGCTGAATCTTCATTTCATTATGAAAATTATTATTACTGTTATTTTAACTTTTATTTTAGGTTTGGGGGTACATGTGAAGACACGTTACGTAGGTAAACACATGCCATATGGGTCTGTGGTACAGATTATTTCATCACCCAGCTATTAAGGTCAGTACCCAATAGTTATCTTTTCTGCTGCTCTCCCTCCTCCCACCCTCCCCCATCGAGCAGACCGCAGTGTCTGTTGTTTCCTTCTTTGTTTTAGCCAGGTCTCTAATCAGATGGATTTGTACACTTGGTCTCTGTGACCTGAGCCACTTATAGGCACTGCTTAGGGCAGGCTGGAAAAGGTCTTCATCTTGCTTGTCTGTTCTGGCTGACAAGGGCTGCCTGGAGAACTATATTGGGGAGGATCCTGAGGCTAAATCTGGGCAAAAATGCTGTGATCAATTAGTAATGTCTGTCCTGGGTGCGGGGAAAGGATCCCTGGATTGTACTCTCTTCCTGAGCAATAGGAAAGAAGATGGACTTTAAGAAAAACACTGGGTTTGAGTCCCACTTCTCCTGGCTTTGTGACTATGGGCCAGGAGTTTAACCCACCTTTACTTAGTTGTTTCATCTGTAAAATAAGAATAACCAGGTTTTCAGGTGCGGTGGCTCACACCTATAATCCCAGCACTTTGGGAGATGGGGGTGAGTGGATTGCTTAAGCCCAGGAGTTCAAGACATTCTCAGCAACATAGCAAAAACCCATCTCCATAAAATATATAAGAATTATCCAGGTGTGGTGGTACACACCTGTACTCCCAGCTATTCTGGGAGGCTGAGGTGGGAGGATAGCCTGAGCCCAGGAGGTCAAGGCTGCAGTCAGCTCTGATGGTGCCACAGCACTCCAGCCTAGGTGACAGAGTGAGACCCTGTTTCAAAAAAGAATAACTGAGTTTACCCTGCCTACCTCATGGGGTGATTCGGTGGATGGAATGAGATAATGCTTGTAAAAACACTGTCAGTTGTGAGGTGTTATATAAATGCAAGGTGTTTGTTATTCGTGTGTGGTATTTGGCCAGTCGCTACTTGCTGAGGTGGGAGAGCCAAGTCAGTATGTCTGGTCTGGGTCTGCCTGCGTCATCTCAGTCCAGGCTCTGCATTCTCCTTTGGCTTCTGAGTGCTGATCTATGTGAGGAGAGCATGACAGGGCAGAAAGAACTTGTATTTAGAACCAAATGCTGGCTCCCGCATGGACTGTGTGATTTTAGTCACGTTTCGTAACTGGAGTGAGCCTCAGTTCCTTCATTTTTCACATGGAGATGTAAATAAAACAATAACGACACCCACCTTAACTGTCCCCCAGGGGTTGCATTGTATAGCTTGAAGGTGATACACACCATGGCACTTGGGAAACTCAAAGTATGATTAGTTTTGATTTTTTACTATGATCTGAGCCAAATGCATTCTTACTCTATAACCCTCCTTCCCTCCATGATCCCTAAGCAGCCTCTGACATTCTTGTCCAATCCCTGGTTCAAATTTCAGCACAGCCTCCATGAGCTCTCTATGTCTAAGCTAGAGAGCCAAAGGCAAAATCAGGACTGGGCCAAAAATTGGGGATCAGAAGAACAAGCAATGAAAAATGAATGTTAGTGCTCAAAACAGAGGCGGAGTGGGGCCGTGGCCTGGGAGGTGCTGGAGAGGCCCAAGGACAGGCCCTATATCTATGAGGGCCAGGGGAAGGTGTGAAGAAAGTCAGTGGACCCTGTGGCTAGTGTGAAGGAACAGGCTGGCCCCAGAGCACTAGCCCTAGGCAGTCCCTCAGGCCCTGACTTGTTTTTGGCAACTCTTCAAAATGTTTGAGGACCTTGGCCCTGGAGTGTTATGGGCCAGTTGTGTTCTGAGGTTGCTATGGGACACTGTGCCCACTTGTAGCCTAAGCAAGGAGAATAGCACAGTCTGACCAAGGCTCTTTGTATTCATTTCTTTTATTATTATTTTTTAACAGGGTCTCTCTCTGTCACGCAGGCTGGAGTGTAGTGGTGCAATCGTGGCTCACTGCAGCCTTGACCTCTTAGGCTCAAGTGATCCTCCTGTCTCAGCCTCCTGAGTAGCTGGGACTACAGGTGCCACCAAGCCTGGCTAATTTTTTATTTTTATTTTTAGTGGAGACAGGGTCTCACTATGTTTCCCAGGCTGGTCTCAGGTGATCTCCTACCTCAGCCTCCCAAAGTGCTGAGATTACAGGTGTGAGCCACCATACCTGGCCCTGTATTCGTTTCTCAGGGCTACTATAATAAAATGCCACCGACTGCATGACTTAATCAACAGACATGTATTGTTCTGGAGGCTTGAACAGTTCTGGAAGCTTGAAGTCCAAGATTATCAAGATGTTGGCAGTAGTGGCTCCTTCTGAAGACTGTGAAGGAGATTCTGTTCCAAGTCTTCCTTCTAGCTTCTGCTGGTTTCCTGGCAATCTTGGGTATTTCTTGGCTTGAAAATGTATCCTCCCTATTCTTGCCTTCTTCACATGGTGCTCTCCCTGTGTGCATGTCTCTGTGTCCAAATTTCCTCTTTTCATAAGGACACAATCGTATTGGATTAGGACCCATCCCCACCACCTCATTTCAACTTGATCATCCGCAAAGACCCCGTCTGCAAATGAGATACTGGGGATCAGAACTTCAACGTATGAATTTTTGGGTAACACAATTCAGCTAATAACATCCTCTTTGCTTCTCTGGTGATTATTCAAAACGAGATGGGTCAATGAAGATGGGGAAGGAGGAAGAACTAAACTGCAGAGTAACATTGTATCTGCTTTTGTGCAACTAGCAGCTGGAGAAGCAGTTACACTTTGCAGATTATTTCCTCATATTCTGCTGGTGGAAGGGGAAGGCTTCCAGTGCAGCATCTTCAGAGTCTAGAACAGTCCTGACATGGAGTAGGTGCTTCATAAATATTAATTGAATTAGTAATGAACAGAGTCTTGCTCTGTCACCCAGGCTAAAGTGCAGTGGTAAAATCTCAGCTCACTGCAACCTCCACTTCCTGGGTTCAAGTGATTCTCCTGCCTCAGCCTCCTGAGTAGCTGGGATTACAGGCAGCCGCCACCATGCCCGGCTAATTTCTGTATTTTCAGTAGACATGGGGTTTCGCCATGTTGGCCAGTCTGGCCTTGAACTCCCGACCTCGCAATCCACCCACCTTGGCCTCCCAAAGTGCTGGGATTATAGGCATGAGCCACTGCACCCGGCCCGTGGCTCTTGTTTTATCCTTGACTGTATCTTCTTTTGGTAATGAATTTATCAGAGAAGGGAGAATACTGTAGTCTAATTGAAATGCTTAGGTGTTCCTAGAGTGTGAGGCCAGTGGTGGAGACTTGGGATATCTGACTGGCTGGGAAGGGGCACTGGCTCAGGCCCTTCAGACTCTCAGCTTGGAAGCTGTGCTGCCTGGCTGGCTGTTTGCTTCAAGGAACGCTACCTTTTATAATAATTAATTCCAGACTCCCTTGCCTCAATTCTCCCACCATCCAGAGACAAGACAGACCTTGTGGGAAGCAAAGCTGTGGCCCAATCTTGACCTCCTTGACACCGGGCTGCCTTTTCTGGTTTCCCAATTCTTAATTGCCCCTGGCCAATTTCACATCCAAGGATAAACAATGACTCCAGTCTACAGGTGGGTGAACATGTTGACGGTTGCAGATGCTTCCTCTGCGCAATGGTCAGGCCAACTAAAGGGCAAGATGTGGCTTAGACAGTCACCCTTGATGCTCTCTACAGTTTACAATGTTCTGACAGAATGCTGGTGGGTGCCCCAACACCCACCTGTGTGCTTCCCTAGGACCCTGCCAGCCCTACTGATGCTGTGGCAATGACCTCTCGTTGTTTAACGTATGTCAGGTGCACTTACAGTTCTTGCCTTATCTGAAAGCCCCTGAGCATGTGCAGTTGGCCCTCAGTATCTGTGAATTCCATGACTGGATTCAACTAGCCCTGGATAAAAAATATTTGAAAATAAATTGCATCTGTACTGAACATGTACAGACTTTTTTCCTTGTCATTATTTCCTAAATAACACAGTATAACAACTATTTACATAGTATTTACATTATATTAGCAATCTGGAGATTCTAAGTAATCGAGAGATGACAAAGTATACAGGAGGATGTGCATAGGTAATATGCAAATACTATATCATTTTGTTATCAGGGACTTGAGCATCTGTGGATTTTCGTGTCTGAAGGAGATCCTAGAACCGATCTCCCATGTACACCAAGGGATGACTATATTTATAAAACCTGAACTCTCATTAAGAAGCTGAAGCTAGGTCGGGCACAGTGGCTCACACCTGTAATCCCAGCATGGGAGGCCGAGGTGGGCAGATCATGAGGTCAAGAGGTGGGGGATCACGAGGTCAAGAGATCGAGACCATCCTGGCCAACATGGTGAAACCCTGTTTCTACTAAAAATACAAAAATTAGCCAGGCATGGTGGCACATGCCTCTGGTCCTAGCTATTCGGGAGGCTGAAGCAGAAGAATCGCTTGAACCCAGGAGGTGGAGGTTGCAGTGAGCCAAGATTTGCCACTGCACTCCAGCCTGGCTACAGAGCAAGACTCTGTCTTAAAAAAAAAAAAAAGAAGCTGAAGCTAATAAGTAAAAACCAACCAACTAACCAACCAACCAAACTAGTGAGAGAGGGTGAAGGCTTCCATTAGGATGACCAGATTTAACAAACAAAATATAGACAGGAAGCTCAGTTAAATTTGAATTTCAGATAAACAAATGTTTTTTGATGTAAGTGAATTCTGTGCAATATTTGAGACGTACTCACACTAAAAATTATTTGTTATGTACCTGTTTCCGAAATTCAAGTGTACCTGAGTTTCCTATTGTTGATTCCACAGCCCTAGTTCCTGTAGAATTCCATGGTCAGGATATCCGATAAAACAAACCTTGACTCTTGACTGTTGAAACTAAATCTGGTACTCTTCCAGTTCTGACATTGGCAGGTCTTCTTGTTGCTGTTCCCAAGTGTGGGACCAGCATCTTCGGGGAGTTCCACCGGAAGGCTCATGCATGACCCCGGCTCCTGGGAACTCCCTATAACAGGAGGGGCACAGCCAGTTCATGGAAAATGCAACTGAAACAGTGAAGTCAGCACATTTTTATATATACAGTCTAATCACAAAGTGCTTTCAGATAACCTTCTCATTTGAGTCCTCAACAGCCCTGAATAGGGCTTATCAAATATCGTCTTCTCTGCTTCAGATGAGAAAACACTGAAGTGATATTGGCCAAGCCAAGCAGTGAAGTGAGGGTCACCTGAGCTGTCAGGCTCTAAGACCAATTTTACCTTGACTTTTTGTTAGAACATAGTACTTTGTTACTAAATTCAAATACACGTTTCCAAAATCAATACATTATGGCTTTTTCTATTTATAAAAGTAATATTTGATTATTGCAGAAAACATGAAAAACACAGACAAAAAAGAATGGAAGAGAAATCAGCAAAGGAAATAATTCTACCCTTGTGAGGTAACTACTGCTAACATGGAGGTGTATGGCCTTCCATTCTCTGTTCTTCTTATATATATTATATATTATTAGTTTTAAATAAGAAATGCCAAGTCCTCTTACACACATGCATGTATATATGAGTGATGAAAATATAAATGTATGAATAGTTGTATATGTGAAGATCCTCATACATATGTGTACAAACATGTCTACATAATATGAACTTGAGTTATTTTGAAATTAGATGATTTCTTTTTGGCATAAATCAGATCTTAAGATTGAGCACAAAAATAGGGTGAAAAGCACCAAATTAACTCTGGATAAAGAGTGTAGGCAATGGCTGAGCATGGTTGCTCATGTGTAATCCCAGAACTTTGGGAGGCTGAGACAGGCAGATCACTTGAGCCCAGGAGTTTGAGACCAGCCTGGGCAACAGGGCAAAACCGTCTCTACACAAAAATAGGAAAATTAGCTGGTTGTGGTACTATGCACGTGTAGTCCCATCTACTTTGGAGGCTGAGATGGGAGGATCACCTGAGACTGGGGAGGTCGAAGCTGCAGTGAGCCATGATTGTGCCACTGTCCTCCAGCCTGGGCAACAGAGTGAGATCCTGTCTTAAAAAAATAAAAAGACTGTGGGCAGTGAAGGACATGAGAACAATGTACCACCACAATGATGAGTGAAACTGTCCTTCACAATGAATCTGTTCCTCATTAAAAGTGAGTGTTTAGTGGGTAAGGCGGTAAAGCTAAAAGATCTGTCCCTAATGCTTTCCCATTGAGATATTGACTTACCCTAACTACTACCCTGTCAACAATTGGCCTCCCCTTTGGATATAAACATTGATAATCCAGAACTGATGTTGCTGTGACTCCAGTAGCACTTGGTACTCATCTGTAATATGCCTGTAATCGATGTTTTCATCAATATATAAGGCTTATATGCAACCTCAGAACCACTTCTTTTTTGAAGGTCTTGAGACGATTATTCCTTTGAAAAGGCCAATACTTATAGGAAATATCTTATATAACAGCTAAAACGGTTTGTTTTTGCAGTTACCAGATATGACAACTTAAGGCAACATAGTCTGATGGTGGCCTGAGGCCAGATCAGAAACATCTGTTGAGACACACTTCTAGGCTATGGGTGACCCTTAATCACTTTCACTGGCCTTGCTGCAGGCTCAGCCACATCTGACCTGCTATGTCTCAGAAAAACTTCTCTCCTTTCTCTTCAGAAATAAACCTAAAAACACCCAGCGTCCTATGTAAGCAAAGCTATTCAGAACTTTGCAACCGACTCTCTAGCATGGCAGCAGATCCTGTAGAAAATCAAAGGAGATCACCTGGGGATTGAAGATGCTATAGTAGTACCTCATTACAAAAGCTTGAGTGCATCTGACTCTGGGTCTCCCTTGCTAACATAAACCACCCAAGAAATATGTGGCTATGGACAGCTACAATCAATGCTGGCACCAACATATTTGATTATTTCTTGTTGTATGCATGTATGTAAACACTACATGCAGAGTGTTCCCAATCTTAGGCATTTTGTAAAGTGACTATATTTGTATTTCTTTTATCTCTCACTGGGCAGACAAACTCAGTTTTAGATGTACATTAAATCAAATGAAGAAGATCTATAAAAGAGGCATCTATCAAAACAGATGAGCGTCTATAACATTGTGCTCTAACATGTTTTTTTCAATGTGAATCTCGCTTTGAAAGTAAAATGTTGGAAAGCTTTGCTTAAATCTACCAACATGAAAACCAAATGAATACAAAACAAAATTCAAGCTGGCCAATTGTTTCAGACCCAAGGCCTGTTTTACTTATTCTTTTTGTAGGAAATATTTTCCTGGAACATCACTTCTATGGCAGAAATAATGTCGAGTTCCTAAGGAGAAGAACTAGGAAGAAGCTCTAAGTGTAAATGCCCAAACAGTGGAAGGAAAACCACACATCAGTTATTTTGAAAACAGTAGCTGCTTGGAGCCATGATTTTGACGAATCATAACGAGCACTCACAGATTGATTTAATATTAAAACACATTCAAGCAGACTTTGAAACTAGAATTCTCTGACAGTGGATGACTAATGAAACTCACCAGGAAGGCCGGTTACTCAGTTCTGTGATGTCTTTGGTTATTCAAGACATGTGATTGCCACCTAGCGGCCAACATTTTCACCTAGAAGGTTGAGCAGTTCTGCAGCCCACCTTGCCCAGTGCCTAAGGACAACAGCACCGCTTCGTTAGAACTCAATTCAAATGCTTCAACATTTCCTCTCTTATTGTATCTCTTTGTTCTGTGTAAGTCACCCATTTACCATCCGCAATACCAAACATTTTCCTTAACTCCAAGTCATTAGTCCCAGAGAGCCCAAGAACCTAGCTGCAAAATTCCCTCCATAGTTCTCATTCTTTCCTTTTTTTTTTTAATAGCAGTTTTCTGTCAATAAGAAGAAGGGCTCCTGCTCTCATTTCGTCCATCCAGCTGCTTCCACTTTCTCTCCTTCTATTTCACATGACAAGGTATAAGGGTTTCTTGAGAGAGAAGCCTCTGAAAGAAAGCTTGGTGAGAACAAGTGAAAAGCTGAGAAGAACAGTGTCAGAGGCTTTTGAACCAGAGCAACTCCATCTTGAAGAGTGGCTGGGTGAAATTAGGCTGAGACCTACTGGGCTACATTCCTAGATGGTTAGGCATCCTAAGTCACAGGATGAGATAGGAGATTGACACAAGATACAGGTTATAAAGACCTTGCTGATAAAACAGGTTGCAGTAAAGACGCTGGCTAAAACCCACCAAAACCAAGGTGGTGACCAGAGTGACCTCTGGTCATCCTCACTGCTAACACTCCCACCAGCGCCATGACAGTTTATAAATGCCATGGCAACGACAGGAAGTCACCCTATATGGTCTAAAAAGGTGTCACATGAATAATCCGCCCCTTGTTTAGCATATCATCAAGAAATAACCATAAAAATGGGCAACCAGCAGCCCTTGGGGCTGCTCTGCCTATGGAGTAGCCCTTCTTTTATTCCTTCGCTATCCTAATAAACTTTCACTTTACAGATTCGCCCTGAATTCTGTCTTGAGCAAGATTCGAGAACTCTCTCTTGGGGTCTGGATCTGAATCCCTTTCTGGTAACAATAACACTCGTCTTACTTCACCAAGGAATTATTCGTAAACGTTTCTATGTTACCAAGACTGACAAAGTTCAAAAACAGTAGTGCTGATAATACAGCTGTTTGTGGTGAAAATACGTGGAAAAAACCTCATATATACTATATATATTTTCATTTTTCAAGGTAAGGATGAATATATGTAATCCTTATGCTTTGGGGAAAACAAGCCCACAAAGAGTTAGAGTTGAGACACAAAATGACAAGGCAGGTGGTGAAAAGAAACAGTGTTTGTCAAATTTAGTTTTTTTTTTTTTAGATTGAGTCTTGTTCTGTCACCCAGGCTGGAGTGCAGTGGCTCGATCTCAGCTCACTGACTCCCGCCTTGAACCTCTGCCTCCTGGATTCAAGCGATTCTCCTGCCTCAGCCTCCTGAATAGCTGGAATTACAGGCATGCGCTGCCATGCCTGGCTAAGTTTTGTATTTTTAGTAGAGATGGGGTTTTGCCATGTTGGCCAGGCTGGTCTGAACTCCTGACCTCAGGTGATCCACCTGCCTCAGCCTCCCAAAGTGCTGAGATTACAGGCGTGAGCCGCCATACCCGGCCCTACTTTAGTCTTTACCTTGACAAAGCACAAAAATTAAACTATTTGCCGTGCACTTCCTCTACTATACCTGGACCTGCTCTAACTTCCTCTCTGCCCTGATCTGAGCCTTGGATCCCATCACCTTGGCTCCTTGTGTTGGTTTCTTGGTAGGTAGAATTAGTGCCAGGCTCCATCAGGAGAACAGAGGGCAGGAGGAAAGAGAATTGGGGTGGAGGGCAGAGGATGCCAGGATGTCCTGTCCCCCATGCTCACTTCCAGCTTTCAGCCTTGCTTCTGGAGGTGACTCTGTGTCTCCCGCTTCTGGTAGAGACCTCTCCATGGCTCCAGGCCTCACTGGACTCCATTTCCTCCCCTGTTTTTTCTGATTTAGGGGTGGGAATAGCTTCCTGCCATTGCTCTTCTCTGGGTCTTTATCATCCGGTTACTTTTTTCACCCTCTGCACCTCTGTGGTTAAACTTTCTTCATCTAAGTCACTTGAGCTGAATGATTTCTTCTGCTGGGATTCCTCCTAAGCCCTCCCCAATATGTGCAGGGCTCCCACGGAATGTCGGACTGTCTCACTCACATCACTGCTTCCAGAGCTCCTGGAGCTCTAACCCAAAGCTCCCACACCGAATCCTTACCAGATCTCCTTGGCTTGGAGGCTGAAGACTGATACTGCCCGGACATCTCGGAGGCCCCCTGGACCATCACGGACATCAAGCTTCGGGTAACTCTTACGGTGGAGGGCAAGTCCATCCCCTTCTTAATCAACGCAGGGGCCACCCACCCCACGCTGGCTTCTTTTCAAGGACCTGTCTCCTTGGCCCCCATAACTGTTGTGGGAATTGGCGCCAAGGCCTCCAGGCCTCTCAAAACTCCCCAAGTCTAGTGTCAATCAGGCCAGCACTCCTTTCCACATT